>JAHVYC010000124.1:0-148979 GCA_020623665.1 Calonectria multiphialidica
AATTAATATTTAAATATACTATAGGTATTCTATACCTAAAAATATAAATCCTCCTTATTCTTTAGGAATATAACCTATTAAAATAAAAGGACTTTAATAATAATAATATTATATTTATTATATAATAAAAGGAGTAAATAAGGCTAATACTTACCTTTTTTAAATTAAATAATTAATCTTATAAAATTAACTCTTAAAAAAGGTTTTTAAAAGATTTAAAATACTATAAATTTTAAATAGAAAAATTAATAAAAAGGATTAAGAAAATAATAAGATAAATTAGAAAGGGAAGGAAATAACAAGAAAAGAAAGTCTAAGAAATATAAACTAATACCAATATAGCTTCACAAATACAATCATTTAAATCTAAAAAAAAAAAACCACTAAAATACAACGCGGGGTAAAATGATAAGAAAAAAACCACTAAAGTACGATTCGGTTAATTGGTGCACATAATAGCACAAGATCATTTTATGGATCATCGCAATGGTTGCTATAATCTAGGGAATAATTGCATTTCGAACTTCATACTGAGTTCCACCGAAGTAGTGCATCATTGACCCAAATGCAGGACTCCAAATATTCATGAGAAATGTACCATTCACGTCCTCTGGTGAATATCTTGTCATGGATAATTCTAAAACTAGAAATAGGAAAGAATACTGTATCATATCCTACTATGTTTCCTCGCTGTATTCCTTCGATCTTGGCCACGTTTTGAGGATACGCTCAGCCGATTGACCATTTCCGACTCTCAACGAAACTAAGAAAGAACATAAAGCCAGGTGACTGTTGAACAGTCCGATATTATACAGTAGAGAATTAATTTTAAAACTGAACAAATACAACCACACTGGCTATTTTGACTGGCAAAATATTAACATGGACTTTGGGTGGTAGGCAGTTGAGACCAGGCAATGATCATAATTACCCTAGAGGAAAAAGAGAAATTCTAAATAAAACCTACTTCAGCAAACAATCGCCGCCTCCGTGTCGAGGTGATACCAGATTGTCAACACTGACGGGAAAAGGCTATGACTGGCCATTAGCAAAATAAGACATAAAAAGAAGTCACCAATGCACCAATTCGCAAACTGCTCCCGATCTCACTCGGGAGATGCAAAAAGATACCAGGTATTGTGCCCTGTAATGGACGAACAGGGAATCGAACCCTGGACCACTCCCAAGTTCGCAGAATGCTATTGCAATTATGCTAAGGGAGTATTATACCACTAAACCATTCGCCCGTGATATCTGATCTGACAGATCTGATTGGTTCGTGCAGGAGGGCAAGTGGTTGATATTGTTCTCTGGTCGTGGACGGCACTGGACCCCCAAAGGTTTGGGCCAAAGGTGAAGTGGTATCACAAGCGGAAAACATGACGGTCATGGAATACTGAGAATGATGTATGGAATGGGGATAGTGGGTTTGATGTCAAGGTTACTTCAGTAGAGGGTGCCCTGCTGAGTATACAGATCATGTTCAACGACTTTGCCCATTAGCATCCGCTATTGTGTAGTTGCAGCCCAGGCAAACATCTCGGAGAATTACCATTGTTGATTTCGCTCCACTAATTGAGGGTTGCCATGGGCTAAGCGGCTGTGGAGAATTCAGCCCCCAGTCGCTGATTTGTTTGCATTGGGATCAAGGTCCCGCCAGTGATTCCTCGCATTAGTGTCTATCTTGCTGATACACGGCCGAAAGTAAGGGGTGCTCTACAAAACTAGGACGTGGTATCGAGCGTTTGACCACCCAAAGGGAGTGTGCCGAGGAGAAACTAAATTACAGCTGTCCGACTGGGTTTGTTCGGATCAAATACCATTTTCGGGACACTTGCGTCGAATACAAGTATCAAGTCTCTGGCCTGAGGCTTCCTCCTTTCATTGTCCTGTCATATTGGACAGGGTATTCCATTACGACAATGGCGCCCGCTACTGTCGTTAAAATATTCAACATCAATATTTCGGCGAGATTCTTCCACTCTTGTTACCTAACATCTTTGGCTTGTTAATCTCGCTTGAACCGTGTGCGAGGCCTGTTCGCATCGACAACTTTTCACGAGTGAGTGCTGGATTCACACTATCGGTGCTTGGCAACCGCGGCGTTTCTTGCCGTTATTCAGAACCAAGAACTGGCGAATCTACCGAAAGGCTTGCCGAGTGGTTGCACGACAAGTCAATGCACACGTCGAGGCGAACAACGGGGTTACCATTTGTCATGGCGTGCCTGGATTTCTGGCCCTAACGATCGCATCTCGATGCCGGCATCTCCGCTTTTGGCCTCTCGCATCCCGTGAGTGGTTGAGAGATTGAGATCTACGCAAACAACCATGGCGCCGCTCACGTGGCTTGTTGCCGAAGCCTTCACTCACAGCGCTCCACGGCCGCGGCTACTGGAAGTTGCACGGTGTTGTGGGCGTCTCGGATAGAGGCTAAAGTCGTCATGGCCACAAGCGAGGCGAGTAGGGCCGAAAATTTTCATTGGACCCGCCACTCCGGGCTTGACTACAGGGGGCTCTAATCTACATGTAGCTGAGGCGCATCAACTGAACAATGCCAAGCTGATGGCCCCGGAATGTGTTCCATGATTGACAGATGTCCCTGGACCCTGTTCATCTCCCAGCGGAGCAAACCTCCGATGCCGATGGCGGATCAGCCTCGTCGTGACTGGGGACGATTGACTAGATTCATTGGCTTGGCGAACACGTCGTCCCACCTGATGGTTTAGCGCAGTGGGCATCGCCACGTTTCCGGTGCCACTAGAAGACCTGATTTACGAACTTGAGTTTTTACGATAGTGGGAATGCCCATCCAGTTTGGCTACGGAACGGCTGCCAGTGATCGCCCCTAAATTGATCGACGCCAGATGGCTTGCATAGTTTTTTTTCCCAACGCTGTCGCTGGCAGATGGGCCTTTAATGACTCGGGGAAGAACCCATCGGCCCGCTCCACGAGTAAAACTGCTATACCACCCAACCATCAAGCCATGGCGTCCGATACACGCCTCCACTTGCTCCATCTTGCTCCGAGGCTACGGCCTCAGGGGCTCCATTGATGCAATGCTCAATGCTCGATGTAGTGGCGTTTGTTAAAAGCTCTGTCATCCCCAAATAAACTTCCACATCCTTGCTTTTGTTGCGTGACACGTGGGCTCAATCGTCCAAATCAGAGCGTCGCCCATCATGTCGACATCGGTGGCCGACTTCAAGATCGCCGCAATGGCCTTTGGTTTCACCATCGGCTTCGGCTTCTTGACGACATGGGAGGCCATAAAGCAGACCAGGCGGAATAGGAATCCCCTACGCAGTACATACATCTACATGGTATGGGGCGAAATCATCGCCAACGTGGGCATCTCAGTTCTGGCCTGGCTTTGGATAGACGGTGTTGTATCGACTTCGTACGTGTGACCGAGTTTATCTTTGCTACCGACGTTACCTAACCATTGAGACATTAGCGTTCCACTACTATTCTTCATTCTTTTCTTCTGGGTCTTCGAGGTGCAGTTTCTGATGCAAATCATCGTCAACCGAATCGCCATTATTGCCGAGTCGAGAAAGACAATACAACGCATCAAATGGGGTACCGCAATTGCCATCACATTCATCAACATTCTTGTCTTTTGCATCTTCATCCCTGCACACAGCAACCCACCCGTGAGCCAAATGTACGAATATCAACAACTAGCGAAACAGGCTGATGCTAACCACTTTTAGTTTTGTCGATATCAACAAATACTGGGACCGAATGTCGAAATTCCTCATCATGGCGATTGATGCGATATTGAACTGGTACTTTCTGCGCGTTGCGCAGAACAGACTCGTCAAGCAACACAATCTCAAGAAATACCAGCCACTGGTTTCCTTCAACGCAAAGCTCATGATTGTGTCCGTTGCGATGGATGTAAGGATAGCAAATATTCCCCTTTGTTGCCCCATGTATTGACATTTGTGATCAGGCTATGCTCATTGGTCTGATGTGGCTTCCAAACCAAACCGTCTTTGTCCAGTTCCATCCCATTACCTACATGGTCAAGCTCAACATCGAAATGTCCATGGCGTCACTTATTACCCGACTGGCCAGCCGAGGCGCCTCCGACGAACGATACCCAGACATGTCGAGCTCCAACCCGACCAACCAGAGTGGTAACCAAAGCCACTCCAACCACACGCCCTGGGCGAAAGGCAACTCGATGCAGCTGGGCCAGATGTCGAAAGTGGTGGCTGGCGGCTCGGACGAAGATCTTCCGACCACTGCCGGCGGATTAGGTCACGGCATTGGCATCCACATGCGTACCGATGTCGAAGTCAGGGTAGAGTCAGACACAAAGGGCTATGGAGGAAGGAGCAGAACGCCTGGAAGTCTAGATGATGAGTATCCATTGACCTCAGATGCAGGCCACCCGAAACAAGACATCACGGTGGGGGAAAGGATGCGACCTGAGTCGACGACAAGCAGAGGTTCGTGAGAGGAAGATAAGGGAGAAATACGGCCACGAGATGGAGCCAAGGTTCTTGATTAATACCCAGCGATGGATTAGATAATCCAGATTTACTCTAAAATCCTTTTTATATACCCATAATAATATCAGCCTAAGTAAGCTATTAAATGTAATCAATTTTATGATTACGACGAGTCCCCGGTCTGTTATTTTGCCTATTATCCATTCCTAAAGCATTCTAATTCGCTGTTGCAGACAGCTACGAATCTTGATTGGAATATCAAGGCTATATCACCACAGGATTAGGAAGAAAAACTTTGCGGCAATTAAAGATAAAGGAATTGAATGTGGAGGAAAATGAAGACGAACAAAAAGAGACCAAGGTTTATACGCAATTAAATAAGCTTAAAATAGGAATAGTATTTAGTTAACCTTTTGTAAGATTCCAAGGCTCTTAAGGTGGAAAAAGAGAAAGGTCAGTTCCGTTTAATTCCACACACTGCTTTTCTTCTCTAAGAACATCGGACAAACAATCGTATGCCCAAATCCATTCAGTGTCAGCCAAGGCCCTCGTTTATGGATTCTGAAAATTTGACCGAGATTATCAGCTGCCCTCCGCCCACCCACAAGCGCAAGCGGAGTAAGAAAAAACGCAACTATGCTAGAGAGCACCTCCTCCCCGTGGACCGGATCACCTCTCCCCCCAGTAGCCTTCTGCAGCTGCTGTCGTCGTTCCCTAGCTTCGCCCATGGCCGTGGGAACTCGGCCGGTGATGTCGTATGCAACCCATCGAGACGAAAGCCTTATGATGCGTACACCTTCGCCGGCTATGACGTTGCCGAGCACTCGAGCGCTAGGAATAGTAATAAGGGAACAAAGTTGGGGCTTTCCAGACAAGAACTCGAGGACAGAGTTTCCTAGCGCCCCTGCAAACGAAGCGAAAATACCCAGCAGTTCCATAACTCGGAAGCGATTTTTGTTCCATTCGTCTTCTGATAGAGATTTTCCGGTGGTGCCGGTCTCATACTTGCAGGGCTGACGAAGAAGGTGGAATTGAAGCATTGACAAAGAGTCGCCTGGAATCGCCCAAAGTGCATCCAGTGAGTTGGTAGAGTCATTTCCGATTTCACTTCCAGACAGAGAAAGCCCAGCTTGACACGCTGGGGGAGTATCTGGTGAAACATGCGAAATCCAGGACATGTATTCAATAAAGTCATAGTCAATAGTAGGACGGCTTTGGCAAAAGTTGGTAATCATGCTTTTTGGCTGATAAAAGCTCTGACCAAATCCCTCAATAATTGGCCCGAAGCACATAAGGTACTAGGGCCAATAAAACATTGCCTTCTTCTTTGCCTTATAGTCCTGGCAAAGGCTTTCCCGAAATTGTGGAATGATACAGTCAAAGTCTTCGCCACTCAGTAGCCGCATGACAAGCCATTGGCAGCTGTTTGTGAACATGTTCCAGCCACGGGGCATCTGGTTCTCTAGAAGAATCACGGCAACGCGAATTAAATGTTTATTGACCTCTTTTTCAAGATATTCCTTTAGAACATGTGTGATGTTTTCCGCGGCTTTATTAAGCTGGATCTGTTTCGCCTTGATTGACTTCGTATTTGAGATGCTACCGTAGGCATTTGCCTCCTTCACCAGAGTATCAATAACCTTGGTCTGGAGGAAGCGAGTAGACTCCGGATAGCCCGAGAATGCACCCCCATACACGCGCTTTGTGCATGCGAGTAAGGCGCGTTGTGTCTCAGTTCTCCTCTGGTGTTCACCTTGGAGTTGTTGGGTGACTTTATGCTGGTAGAAGCAGAGGCATTCAACTTTTTGCGGGTCGTTCAAGTTTTGGGAAAACAGCGAAGGTGGCGGTCGGGAAGAAACTAGTATACCACGGTTGATACTTGCGGTTTGAAATTTCGGTTAGACATGATGATGCTAATGATTGGGAGTGTGACAGTGGAGTGGAAGTGACATACTCCGGTACCCCAGACTCGAAGATTAGAGGACCAAACATGAATGACAGATGGAAATTTCCAGATGGAGCCAAGTGACCTTTGAGCATTAGCCCAGCAGTTCGCAGAGCTACCTTGGCTGCTGAGCCCCCCGCCTCTGTTGACCCGAGAATCTTCGTGGCTAACTTTGCTTGCCACGGGAGTTTGGTCGAGGATTTTTCATTTGAATCCTGCTTTTTCTTAGCATTCAGGAGCTCGTCAAGCTTGACTCGTATTTCTCGAATATCTGTTATGTCAAGGTTCCAGGTGAGTAATGAACCAACGATGCAAAAAGGCAAGCAGAGAGCGGCTTCTGGGTCAATACTAACTAGTAATATCCGGATCCCTGTAATTAACCCGATTAAAATTGTGCCTTAACAGAGAGTTCTTAGTTATGCTTCTGCATTTTGCACAGAGAAGAGATAGACAATATGTTGACGAAGAACAAGAGTTGCGGCCCTCACACGGTGTGCTGAGCCCGCAATCCCGCCAGTTGCCGTTGGTATACTCGTATTGGATTTGAGGCTTGCAGCCTTCCACACATTTATAATATATATTAGAACGAATGAGTAGGCCGCATTCGTGGCAAGACATCTCGCAGAGCTTTGTTTCCATGAGCCCGTCAATGCCCATATTCCCAGTCGGGACATACTGGACTAACAGATGGTGAGCTGCTCATAACGAAGGGCACAAGAGGTTTCACATACTATTGGGAAGATTTGGCTGGAAGTTGAACCAGCTCGAAGACACTTGAGTTGGTTCATAAATGACATCGATATCAAGAAGGCCTTTATAGTTTAGGGAGTATTTCTGAGAAAAGTCATTGCAGGCTAGCTTACTTGATGACTGAAGTAGAAGTCGTGCATAATGATGGGCGTTGTCCTCTGGCTCATTCAAATGAGCTTCAAGTTGTTGAATATTAGTATATTGAACGTTGGGAGTTTCACATTTCGCCTTTTCTTCAAGTATTACTTGCCTCGGGTTCTTTCAATTATCATACGGTAAAGCTCTGAGTTAGAGTCTGTTCTAAAGCTCGGTTGATTACCAACTACATCAGCAGACTTTTAGCTGGGCTCGCACGGGAATTATACATTGCAATAATTACCCCATATATCGAACATCTTTTTGAAGTTCTCACACTCAAGATTGGAAGAAACATCTACCTGGTAATGGCCTTGCTGTAGAACATTGTAGAACCTGACCATGTTCTGCACCTCATTCTGAACAGCATTCCAATACAGCTCCCTCAGCTTCTCTAGAACAGCGTGAGGGGTTGCAGGAAAGCTCTCACCTTTCTCGACAGAGCTCTCCATAATGCTCCAACTGAACTGGTATCAGTGAATAGATTCGGCAAAACAAGGATGCCCATGAAATTGCTTTTGTGGTATCAAGACTTGTGCTGCAAATTATAGCAGTTGGAAACCAAGAGATGAAGTCCTGGCGTGATGAATTTATTGATTAGAATCTGCCGGTCGCATTGCCTTAACCGTACTGGGAGGAAATGATTTGAAACGAGGTGTCAACGTGTATGAAACCAACTCATCAATACTGCTGGCAACTGGATTTAGCAACTCAACTTTTAATCCGCACGCTATGCAAGGCGTTACGAACTAAAAGAAAATTGCCACAGCTTAGCGCTGGACAAAATGGTTTGGCCTCAAACCGTGGCACCAATCACTCGCTCTTAAAATCTTCGCTACAGGCAGAAATATTTTCAAGTTCCCTCAAAGTATCCTCCACCTAATGGAAGCGCTGTATGGACGCCGTAAGAGGTCTGAGCACACGGCAAAAATTAGTGCTTACGTTCCACTCGATGGATCAGAGAGAATGTCATTATGATTCCTGTGGCGGTGAGACAAAAGCCACATTTCAAAATTCAAGGGAATTTGTGCTGGAGATGTTCTCATTGGCTCTTACTACTATGTTGCGGAACGGCATCACTGTGGCGCACGCTAAGGCCTGCAAACTTTTCCAGCCGTTGGGGTACCTTTTTTGGGCGAGACTTTCGCGGTTCCAACGCAGCTGCGGTACGCCACCAGGCAATTAGTTTCTCATCAGTTAGAACACGTACTGTGTTACCTATTGCGCTGTTGTACAACCAGACTTGCTTTTGTGAGTAAAAAAAGTTTATCTACTGCTCGGTCATTAGACGTGATTGGTCATTTTGAGTATACAGTACTGATAGCAGAATTCTGCATCTCCGGTACGCCTCTCAATGTCAGAACATTGGGCGTCAATCTTCTAGCGCCATTGTCTTAGAGTTGAACAGCCCGGGTTGCCCAACGCGACTTAGACTCTCTTAATGGCTTCGCTGGCATTAGGCTCGAACTTACATGCACGGGTTTCATCCCAAGACTCTTGTGGTGGTTTCTAGGATGATGCATGAGTCAATAGGATAACATGACTAACTTGGGGAAAATCGCAGCACGGAATTGTTTCAGCTACAACCTCTGAGTCACAATGTCTCCATGAGCTGCTACAAACTATTTTGATTCTTAGCTGCCAGTGTACTTCCTCCTCTACCCTGCCGCTCATCAGTACACGGGTCGAAAAGACGACCTTCATGCAACCCAGCAAGCGTCAAACTTGACTACAAGTTTCACCCATCCCTTTATATTGCCGAGATTAAAACAATGGCTTCACTTAGAAGAGAAAAAGATAAACCGGAACAGGGCAGACTCTGTAGCGCTAAGGCTGCCCTGAAACGACTCAGACTATTGTTTACGCCGGCGCATGACCGACCATTGCTCAAGGAATCCCGCAAGCCTGGTGGAAAGAGCGCCCCTGTATCTAACTCAAAGTCTGCCATTATGTCTAAGCACTCAGCCGGAACTTCGAGAGCTATTTCCAAGATTGATGCCGAGCTACTTCTGAATACTGTTCTTACAACTGCCAACTGTACGTTGTCTTTGAGATGGGATTATCATATTCTTCAAAGTTTAGTAACGACGTTTATTTAACAGTAATGGCCGGCAAGGATGAAGCTATTCTTGATGTCTGCCGACGCAAGGTTGAGCGATTATCGATCCACAAAATCGAAGAAACAGACAACGCGGAAGATTTCAAAGCGTGTGTGATAAACTTATCCTTTCCGCCCATGTTTCATCTTAGCTAACCCGCCATAGATCTCGCGAGGACTGGCGACTCATTGAACTAGCGGCTCAAAAGTCGACGGATGTGTACTCTGAATCATTCGAAGCACTACCCGGATCTTGCGACTTTGAGCTGAAGTCCACTGAGGATGCAAAGAGAGTCCTCGGTACTGTGGTAGATGATGTTCTTGTTGTGTCGATTCGTGGAACACAAGGCTTTGTGGACTGGATAGTGAATGGAAACAGCGAACCAATTCTTTCACAGGTAAGAAAGCCATTCTAAATTCGTCACATTCGGCTATATGTAAAGACTGACTCTCCCGCCAGGATATTGGAGACATGACAGCCAAATACCACAGGGGATTCCTCGCTGTCGCTGAAAGGATGCAAGGGCAACTTGCTGAAAAGATTCTTATGGCGACGACAACGTTGAAGTCACAGGTCATGAAGACACTAGGGGATATTGACCTCATTTTTACTGGGCATTCCGCCGGTGGTGCTATGGCACAGTTATTCTATGCCATGGCCACCTCTAAGTCTTCAGGCCGAGCTATTTCAACCATCGTACCAGGTAAGCATTATAAAGCCTTATACACGATCCTTCAATAAGATATTATGCTAATATTCCAAACCTATCATAGATTTCCGGCGAATACATTGCATTGTATTTGGTGCCCCGCCAATTACAACAATCCCCTTCCATCCACCCAAACGAGACCCGTTTCAATCGGGCATATTTCTCAGCATAATTAACGAAGGGGACCCAGTACCACTGCTGCAACATAGTTACTTCCAGGCCCTGTTAGAGATATATAGCTTAACCGACGAAGGGTTCAAACACAAGTACCCGAGTGGCTTCAAGGTTCCAGACCCCGTGCTCCGTGTCAACGGACCTTGCATTATTCTCCGCGATGACGACCCTTCTGATATAGGTGTTGATGGATGGAATTGTGTGAGGGTGCAAGAGGAAGTGGTGGAACGCAAACTTTTTGGGAATCCACTCGTGCACAACAGTAAGGATTATTTAAAAAGGTGCCAGAGCCTAGCAAGTAGGATTACAGCTTTGAAACAAGAGGAATAGGTTTTTGGGCACATCTAAACTTTGAAGGCTAGAAAATATTATCGACTCGCATTAATCTATCCTCTGCCTTGGAGGGCAACTTCTCTGGCGAGAAGGAAACAGTGAATTGTGGCACCAAGGCCTACACAGTGTGTGTGTGTACGATGAAGGCTCCTACCCAGCCTTGGACAGTGACCGTAAAACCTAGACTGCTTAGTGGGTTCTTGAGAACTTTGTTGCCGCCGCCGCTGAGTCAACAGAGGCTGTTTTGGGCATTAAACCCTTATGATTTGCAGGATGAGTGCATCTCCTATTATATATCATATAGCTAAAAAGATCTGTTAAAAACAAAAGAATATTATAAAAAGAAATAAAAAAAGGAAATATTATTGTTGAAATAATTAAGATTAAAGGGCCCTTCTTTATAATGCATCTGAAAGTTTCTGGTAAGGCTGCGTGCACACAGGTTAGTGTTGAAACACGGGCAGTATATCCTGAACACGTGTTGAATCGTCGTTGTTATGCACATTGGGGGAAAGCTTCGGGCATTGACAAGTATTTTCCAGAAACAGACCATCATAGCTATATGATACAGGTGGGCATGATGCTTAGCATGAGACGAGTCATCCGTCCAAATGCGACCGTTATTTTGGACAAAATGCCCCAGAGCGGGTGCTCGGACGGGGCATCGGCTGATCTAGTAGCGACCTTAGCGCAAAATCCTGGTGCAATTCTTGGTCCTCCCGGTGATCAATGAGGCCAGCGTTCCCTCGAAAGTGGCACCTGACGTAATTAACATGGACGAAGTGCCAACTTTGCAGCAGAGCCTCTCCTGGGGCTCTATGTCTGCCGCTGTATGCCGTGATTCATCAACTGATACTCGCCGTCAATGTTGTATTGTCACCTTCCACAAGGAGCGCGGGAGAGGGCACAGCGTACTCTCACGGCTTCCGGATACGCTGGGAAACGGGTGCAAATTGGGCAGCCCTGATACGAACGGCACGTCGTGTTAAGTACCCTAGAAATCTTGGCAATGAAACCCTTCCCAGTATAGCAGGTGTAAGCTCAATCAGATATCGCAACTTGCTGCTGACTGGCTTGCGGAAGGATACATAGGCAATCAACCTACGGGAATAGTAACAAGACCGTGTTCCGAACCTTTATTTTCGCTGTAAAAACCTTGTTTAGATTCGGAATTATGCTTGATACGAAGCTTGGATGAATGGCAGATGGCTTGAGAGTTGCCTGATCAAGACTGGAGCGAACAGACCCCCCCACCTCGTATTTATTATCACCAGGGGACATGATCCCTGCCATGGCCAGTTTCTCCGCCCGTTAGAGTTCTTGCGTGCCCCTTTGTCTAATTTTGGACTTCCCCGCGATATCATTGGATTTTATATATCAACATTATGTTTCCCTTCGTGGCGCGATTCTTCCTGCATTAATTGAACCCGCAGCGAAACAACTACCAACAAGATGTTGCTCTCACCAATTTGGACCGCACTGGCCTACATGGCCATGACCGTAGAAGCGCACAGATCATCGCACCGCAGAGCAGTCGACTCTAGTGACTTGGTCGTCTCCTTGGCCGCCTCGTCCTCTGGCAAGGCGACCGAAGTACAAGCCACCATCAAGAATGCCGGCTCCGCTAGCTTGAGTCTGCTTAAGCTAGGCACCATCCTCGACAACGGCCCTGTGAAGAAGGTGACGGTAGTCGACGAGAATGGTATGCCCCAATTGCGCACAGGCCGCGGCCACTCCGACCTAACCGAACATCTAGGAACCGAACTGCCCTTCCAGGGAATTATGCCCAGCATTTTTTACGACGGACTGACTGCCAAAAATTTTGAAAACTTGGAATCTGGGGCCTCCGTTGTCCGAAACATTGACCTGGCTGCCGTGTATGACTTTGAGCCGGGAACTTACTCCGTCACCGCCGAGGGAACAATTGCTACAGTTCCTGAAGGTTCCACAGCTCCTGTGGCGTATTCCTACAAGTCGGAGTCAATTTCAATCACGATAAAAACTGCCTCGACTGCTGGCGTGATGCAGAAGCTGGCAAGGCGCACCACTGTTAATGTGGACAACTGCACAGCCGATATTAGCGAGGCGACCTTCAATTCGGTCCGCAACTGCGAGACTCTGGCCAGAGCTGCCGCTGCTGATGCTGCCGACGTCAACTCGAAGCGATTCATCGAGTACTTCAAGTCCAATGAGACCAGCGCTCGAGACCTCGTAAACGGCCGACTCTTGGCTGTTGCCGAGGAGTGCTCCACCACAAACGGCGGCCAGACAAGAGTCGCATGCCACGACGACATTGGATACTGCGAATCCGACGGTCCGCTGGTTGCTTACACCACCTGGGTCAACGGCTGGGTTACCCTTTGCCGCCTGTTCTGGGAACGGCCACCGCTCCCCCAGACCTGCCACAGGCAAGATCACGCTACCACATTGATCCACGAGATGACGCACGCGAGAGCCGTCTACGAGCAAGTAGTCTCAACACAGGACTATGCCTACGGATACGAGAATAGCACTGCTCTCGACCCTACATCGTGCTTATATAATGCCGACAGCTACTCCCTGTATGCAAATGGTAAGTGAATCAAACGCCCCGATATCACGTCTTTTGCGAGAGTATGCCTAACAAGTATTAGCTGTATATATGAACTGTTAGATGTATTCCAATTAATAAATGAACAATACCTTTTTACGTTAAACTTTGAGAGGACTAGATTTTGGGTTGTGTGCATCCTTGCGAGTGATTTACCGTGGTCATGTTCTACTTTCGCAACGCAATTTCGGGCGTAGTTTTTATCTTGAGAAAACGAACCAAAATTGGCATCAAATCTCAAGTTGTTGAAAGAATAGGTGAGGAGAAGTGCTGTTATTATTGAACCACAGCAATCCGGACGACACACGGCCGGCCCGGAGCCGGCCCGGAGATTCGCGTAAAATCTGCAAAGCCTATTAGCAACCTTATTGGTTGATCGAAATGCCGACTGACCTGGAGTTCAGTTACTCCGCACCAGCGATGAGATAAGCAAGTCAGCTGCCCAAGATCCATGTGTGCTATACGGAGTCGCGCATGGTTCAACGGGAATAAATCTAGGTTGGCGGCCACAAGAGCTATCCGAAGGGTCTAGGCTCGCTCCGGCTCTTACCCATCACATCTCAGTTCATTCAACGCGCCCCAAACTATACTTTCACAGGCGCCTAACGGACGCACACTTGGGGAATCAATATAAAATGAGTTGGGAACCTGCGGCTCGTGAGTATCGTGAAGCACTTGCCGGTGCAATTCCAGACAAATGGCGCCTTCAACCAAACTATGAGAAAGCCTCAAAGGATGTCCGTCAGATACCAGCTACCTGTGGCCTTCTTTCGGCTGAGGAAGTGGCTATCACGGAATCAACTGCATCCGACCTGGTAGAGCGGTTAGCTCGCGGTGAACTATCATCTAGCTGCGTCACCAATGCATTTTGTGGGCGAGCAGCGATCGCGCATCAGTTGGTAATAAAATCCTCCAGAAGGTATGCACAAAACAACCGAAAAGACAACTAACATATACGTTGAACAAGGTCAACTGCTTGACGGTTTTCTTCCCGCAGGAAGCACTTAAGAGAGCTGCAGAGCTGGATGAATATCTGCGGCGCACTGGCAAGACAGTCGGGCCTCTTCACGGGCTACCCATCGCTCTCAAGGTACCTAAATTCATCCATCTCATCTTCATACCCTCCACCCTCTCGTAATTTTTATTGATCTTCGATAGGATACCTTCGATGTTCCTGGATATCCTACAACATGGGGCTATGCCGCCAATGCCTCCCACAAAGCGCAGAGAGAGTCAGCCGTTGTAAGGTTGCTGCGCGAGGCCGGAGCAGTCTTTTACGCCAAAACAACAATGCCACAGACTGGAATGTTACTAGAGACTGTCAGCAACTTATTCGGGAGAAGCCTCAGTCCGTTCAATCCTGAATTTGGTCCCGGAGGAAGTTCTGGTGGAGATGGTGCGCTGGTGGCTTTGAAAGGCAGCCCCATGACCCCGTCCACCGACATTGGTGGATCGATTCGTGCACCAGCGGCCTTCAACGGGCTATATGGTATAAGACCCTCGGCTGATCGAATTCCAAAACGCGGGATGAAGAGTGTGGAGGGCGGACAATTGAACATCCGAGTATCATGCGGGCCACTTTGCCATAGTATGGCCGATCTGAAGCTCATGACTCGCCTGTTGACCACTTGGCCGCAGGCTAGATATGACGTCTTTTCTGTTCCAACCAATTGGAGGCAGATAGAGAAGTCGGAAAAACTCGCCTTTGGTATTTGGGAATTTGACGGAGCTGTATTGCCGCACCCGCCAATCTTGAGAGCGATTCGCACCACCGCCAAGAGGCTAGAAGCCGCAGGTCATAAAGGTAAGTCCTTGACCTGCTTCCTACCGATGACTTTTAATGTTGCCTATAACAAGAAAGCTCGCTTACGTGATATTTCGTTGTAGTAATCAACTTCAAGGTTCCCTTCGACTGCTGGGAAGCTTCTCAGGTTTATGTAAGTAGATTCTATTACCAATCTTCGAGGCATTTGAAACTTAAACACAACACAGATGAAGCTTTACTATCAGTGTGGTATTGAGGATAGTTTGGCTCTTTTGGCCAAGGCTGGTGAGACAATGATGCCGGCAGCCAAACAGATGTGCGATATCTATAACATTGGGACGGACCCCATCAACGCAAAGGAAGTCATAAAGGTGAGCTTTAGTTAATTAAATTTATAGAAAAAAAAGGAATATCCAGCTAATTAATCCGTTTAATTAAGCTTGTCCAAGCTCAAATCAGATACAGAGAGGCCCTGTCCGATGCCTGGGATGCCACCAGAGGCCAGACTTCTACAGGAAAGCCGATTGACGGAATAATATGCCCCGTTTCATCCACAGCGGGATACCCTCACGATTTCCTTCCATGGTGGGGATATACAAGCCTATTTAACCTTGTTGACTATCCCTCAACTGTCCTGCCGGTGAAGGATATCAAGATTAACCCGAGCGATGATCCAAAGGATACGAGTTATGCTCCGCAGGAAAATCCTTTTGATGGACCCAATCACGACATCTGTATGTAAAAACGCATCATCTAATCATTTGACATTTGAGGTTATACATCTACTGATTATAAGACAGATGACCCTGAGCTATGGGCCAACCAACCAGTCGCTATACAAATAGTTGCTCGCCCATTCGATGATGAGGAGCTTATTGGTGTCACTGAAATTGTGGATGGGGTAGTGAACGGAGGGCAGAGCTTGTAAGGGAAGCGGCCTTTGAGATCTCCCGTGAGGTTTTGCATCACAGCAATTTCATATCCTATTATTGGCACAGTTCAAGTGGTGATAAAATTCGATGTAACTAAACGAGTGTGGTAACTGCTGCAATTTATGAACAGCTGCGTCCAAAGAGGAAACGAATAATTGATGCACTGTAAAGAAAACGAGCGTATGCAACGTCAAAGAATTAAAGAAAATTCCATCATCCATCCTACTACCACTGATCTTACAGCCTTGGCGTGGCTAACCTTCTGCGTTTTGGCATATTTTTTGTACTTGCGGCATGCGGAGTGTTGAATAAGACATACTTAAGCGCTCGAGATTTGGCTGATGAGGAAGCGAGGGGCCGAAACAGCCGCATCGTCCGTGTAGAAAAAGTGAGCCGGCAGGATAAAGAGTGTTCCATAGCACACGGCATCTGCCACGTCACAGTATATCTTGGTGCGGCTGGTGGGGTAGTTGGGAATGCGGCCCGCGTTTTGAAGATTTTTGGTGTACCCAAACAGGACCGCCCCCTTCACCTGTTCCTTAATCGCCGAGCTAGAGTCAGAGAGAGCGTTGCTAATGACAGCTGTTCCCTGGCTAGAATATCCCGTCAGATATGATCATATCTCCGATAAACGTAAATCTTACCTATACCCGCCAGTCACGACTGGAGTGTTGGGGCATTTGGTGTTGGCCAGCGTGAACAAACGCTTCGCCTCGTTGATAGATGCCGCGTCAGTTCCAGCAGGAAGAAAGTTTGGTGCTAGCTCCGCGGTATACGGGCCACCAACTCCCTGGATCCAAATTCCGCCACTGCCGTACTCATTTTCAAGAGCACTAGCAAGAGCAGGGCCTGCGCTTATACCCTAAATCATGTTTAATAACGGCACATTAAATCTATTTGCATAAGATACTCACCATGTTACCGGGCTCAGTAGAGGCCCGCGCGAAAATCAAAATGGCTTTGGGGCAGGCAGATGAGCTGCCACTCTCGAGGTCGTTTCTGGTCGACGATTGACGGGCTTCGATAGTGCCACGTTCAACCAAGCTGTTGTTGACAACATCAACGGGAACACTTGTCACAAGGGTGACTGCAGTGGCGAGGATGGTAAGAAACTTCATCTTGAATAACTTTGGCGAAAGGTTGAAGTGGGATATTGATGTCTGGTGCAGAAGAGCTTGCTGTTCTGTCAAAGAATGCTGTTGATGAACTGCTACAGAATCTTTTCTGAATGCAGTCCATCATCTCCTTTATATATCTATTCATTCCTCATTAAATCCTCTCTCTCATTAATTCTCTTTCGTGACTCTGGCATTCATGCTAGACTTACACCGGCTTACACTGGCCTTCCCCAGACTGACCCCGCAAATTTTGACTGCAAGCGATGTTGTCCATCTCATCTGAGATGACGCTCTGATTGGCGCTTTCGTCCAGTCTCAAGCTGCCATGATCAAGCATAATAGGTCCTTCGCAAACTGCGCCGAGATAGGAAAGAACCATCTCATGCGATTCGCTCTCATTGGATAACCCCAACGCACGCCAAGAGTGGGGTTGAGAGCTGCCTCGGCTCATGATTTTTAGCTTCACCACCAGACTTGGCCTTTCAACATGAAACATCCATGATGGTTGGACGGTGCAATAGGAAGAATCAAGACGTGCATCTCGCAGCTGAGCTTTTGCGAGCTATTGATGGAGACATTGCGAGTTCTTCCGCTTCCCCTCCTTTCGTTCCGTTCTTACTCTGGTAAAAGCCGAGGCATCGCAGGACCGAGGCCTTCCAAACTCTCACACAGATGGCATTTGATGCTTGGTCCGATGTTATGCATGATCTTGGCACTGCGGCATTGATCGTAGATCTGTGTGGCTCGGCGTTGGGGTTTGAAGCCTGCAGTCGTTAGCAAGCAGACATTGCGGGTATTGGGATGTTCAATCCGCCACATACTCGTAATTCGAAAGAAAATAAATGACAAATAAGGTAACATTGATAATTAAATTTTTTTTTAGCGCATTTTAACATGAATAACTCGAGGTTTCCCTTTTGAACGCTCCCCCAAATACTCTGTAAGGCCAAGTCGGCCTCGAGACTGTTGGGCGGTCCAAAGGGAATAGATCGAGACAATAGGTAGCGCGGAGGCTAATGGTCCGGCAGTTGCCACCACGCACCAATTTTACTGTACCACTTAACCGTGCATCAGTTTGGTGACCAAACTTTTAATGAAATTGCCTTGACTCCATAAAAACATCAGCCAGCTAAGTCCCATCATTCCCTTCTATGGCCTGCTCAATAGCCGTTGCTTTGGGGTATATCTTTCAATGTAATCAATGACACAGGATCAAAGCATACCAGGCGAAGCTAGAATATTTTCCAAGTAAAAGACTTCACATTACGTTGCACCATACAGGAACGGCATCTTAAAATTCGGCTAGTAAGAATTGACGTATAGTAGTGTGAGGCCTTTAAATACATGAAATGTTGAAACATTTACCCGAGAATATATCCATCTAACCAGAAGAACCTTGATAATTCTCTTCTCAGACATTGTTGCCGGCGGCAATCATGGCCGCTCGCACAATCTCCCTCTCATCCTGCGAGCTAGTGTCTCCGAAAAGCTCGTCAATCTGCTCCAGAGTCTTTCCGCTGGTTTCGGGGACCAGGAAGTAGGCCCACACACCAGCCAAGAAACACATTACGGAGTAGAAAATGTAGGTCTTGTACCCGATATTCTCCATCATAGGCGGGGTTGCGACACTAATGATGAAGTCGCACAGCCAAATGACGCAGGTTGCCAGGGCCACTCCCTTGGAGCGAGATGTGTTGGGGTAGACCTCGGCAGGAAGCGCCCATCCAAGAGGAGAGTAGGAAACTCCGTAGACTAGGATGAAGACAAAGGCCATGGCCACGCAGGCCCATCCAGCAGCAGTGTGCGCAGTCCAGTCGTCGGAAAACAATCCAGAGAGAATGGCGATGATCATGTAGGCAGCGCACGATCCGAAACCGCCAATAATTGCCAAAGGACGGCGACCCAAGTTATCAATGATGATGAAGCACACGATTGCAGCAACCATTTGTAAAATGTTGAAAACGCCTGACAGGATCAGGGAGGTTCCATCTGATTGCCCAAGGTTGGAAAACAGCGTTGGGGCGTAGTAGATGAAAGCGTTGACACCGGAAAACTGCTGGAAGAAACCCACGCCCACAGCCACAGCCGTACGCTTCCAAGTCCTTCGATCAAACAGATCAAGCCAGCTCAAGATCTCTAGCTTAACGCCGCTGGCCCCTGGGTGGCGCTTCTGTTGGACGAGCTTCTGGAAGGTAATCTCAGACACGATACCCTGGTACTCCATTCTTACTCGTTCGTCGGTCTCGGGCAAGCCGCGCAGCTTGCACAAGCTGGCAAGGCAGTCTTCGTTGCGATCGACCAGGGCGAGCCATCGGGGCGAGTATGGGTAGAAGTGGATGCCAGCGCCGAGGAGGGTAGCAGAAACCATTTGCAAACCAAATGGCAGTCGGAAGGATGCTTCGCTGTCTATCTCTCGGGTACCGTAGGTAATCCAGAAAGCGATGACAACACCGGCTGTAATGGAGATGGACTCGAGAACAAGCAGGGTACCGCGAATGTTGGAAGGAGCGATTTCGGATATGTAGAGCGGTGCACCCTAATTCTCAGAGTTAGAAACCAACCAAAACACTGATGGTTCGGATCAGTTAAGGAAGAGACGCGCAGGTACATACCATTGCCAATGTGCCCACACCAATGCCTCCAATGAAGCGGCCAGCGACCAACATGCCGTAGTTGGTGGCAGCAGTTTGGATGATGGCACCAATGTTAAAGATGATGACGACAACGGTGATTGCCCATTTTCGGGAAATCTTATCGGCCATGTAGGGCATGAACAAACAACCGACGAAGGCACCCAGCAACAGCATACCAGTCATGAGACTCTTGCCAAAGGCTGTTTCTGTTCGGGGGTATGCTGCGTGAAAGTGCTCCATAACATTGATGATGGAGATGACACCCATGTCATAGCCCATGGAGAAGCCTCCAAGGGATGCCAGAGTGGCGGAGCCGAAAACGTACCACGAGGTGAAGAGGCCTCGAGCGCCACTGGGGCCATAGGCCTCAGACTCAAGGACGGGCACCGCGAGGTCATCGTGCTCCGCGAAGATCTCCTGCTTGGTGGAGGTGGGAGTATCCTGAGAATCGTCGTCTTTAGCCATGGTGGGCAGATTGAAGCTTGCAGTCAGAAAGCGCGGATGATGTGATGAGGGTATTCGCAGCAGAGACAAGACGCATGTTCTTATACTCGGCCACCGAGGCCCATGCGCCCACCATGGCCGTAATACCCTCACATCTCGTGTGAATCGTCCCCGGTTCTTGGCTGACCAATGTCAAAATATACTGCTCTAGTGCGGAGGTCTATAATGCGGGGGAAGGATCGCAGGTCGTGGTGTCATTGGCCTGAGCCCATGGCAGTGACCTGGATCCCCTCGGCCGTCCTTCTCTCCAAATTTCGTTCAGGCATGTCTTATAGGGTTGTCGGCTCACCTTGGGCCACCTCCAATTGCCCGTTGGCAAGGTTTTGGGAAATTCGCGCCGGGGCGCGCACAACTTTTGCCCCTTGTCCCCTCAAAAGGCAATTCTCCCCCGCCATACCCCGGATTTCCCATCCCTGCCGTCTTGCCATATGCTCATTCCCCAGGCCCCCCACTGCTCATACGGCTGCGCCCCGATAGGTTGGAGTGCGTCGATGACGCGGAGTACTCGGATGCGGAGAGCAGACCGAACTCTCAGCTCGTGGCAGCCCACATGGCGAACGTGTCACCAGTTTTGACTCAACCCCGGCTTTTCCGCTTCCAGCAGGTAGCCGAGAGGCGAGGGCTGTCAATACAAGCTGTCAAATCAAGCCTTGGCACTGGGGGACCAAGGTGAAACCGGGGTGGAGAAGAGGGACGAGCTGTAGGGGAACCGCTGAGTCGTCTTTCTTTTTCTCTTTCGGCCTGGTCATTAACTGAGTTACCCACCATGGCGTCGACTCCACACCTGTACCCCAACCCTGGGGTATTGTGGGGGTGGAGCATGCTGGATTGAGCATTTTCCCCCGCTTGGGGTTTTGAGAAGGTCGAGCCACGTTGGGTGTCGAGCCATAGATCGTTCTAGCCTATGGGCGAAAGTCTATGAGGTTATGCTCACCGTATGCCTGTCTTTCTCCAACATCTACCCTCGGATGTAAGCTCTTGACCTGCAGATGCCAAGGAAATAGACATCCAGCGTGATTGTGAGGGTTATGGCTTTCTCTCCGAGTTGCACGACACCACAATTCAGAGTCGCACCAGCCGCCAACGAGTCAGGATATCATCACATGTTTGTACGATAGGGTAATCAGTTCCATGGAGCTCTTCTCTTTTCAGCCAAGTTAGTACAGTGATTAAACCCAAGGTATGGAATGACGACTTGTGAGGGATTACACAGCCGTGTCCTCCTCAAAAATTGGTAGTGGTTTGGTGAACTGATAGTTGAGTGGTATTTTGCAGAAATACCAATGCATAATTTACAGATTTTAACAATATACTTGGCTTGAATAAGCGAATGGTTCGCAATATTGCAGTTAAATGTTCCCACGACAAAATTGAAGCTTGATTACCCTGCAGCTGCGATCGCGACTGCAGTGTGGGGCTTCGGTGATGACACCAGAAATGGTTCCACAAGACGGGCAATCCTCTATTGCGATGGGATACTGAACCTCGACAAATTAATTTGCCATTAAACGACTTCAATCACATCCAGAACAGTAAGCCATACTATAATTATTTTTTTACCCCTTTATTGCGATCAATGCAGTCCGCCATGGCGTGTCGATGTGGAGAAGGCGACGCGACTGGAGTGGCGTAGAGCGCACCGTGCCTGGAGAAATTTACCTCGGTCATTTCGTTTGTGCCGTGTCCAAAGCCTTATCAGCTCAGATAAGATGGACTAGAAACCCACTGGTCCGGATCCATTATGCTACCTTAAATATCGGGCCAACAAGACGAGAGGTGGCTGCTATGATGATCAGTGAGCCAGAAGCGTTTGAGTTAAAACTAGCCCAATAAGATCCAGCATTGACAGGAGCAAAATAAAAACTGGACGGAAAAGGACCAAATAGCATTCTATCTGCCCCGATATCCTCAAATTAAGCCAAGAGATCAAAGAATGACAGTTGGGCATGCGAACAGAAGGAACTGCGGGGACAAGTCGCCCACAAAAAGATGACTGCATCGTAATGTCTGGGATCGACATGCAGCAACTAACTAAACATGCGGGGTGGCCGGTTCAAGCATATTTGTTGATCAGCATCCGTGGCTGGCGCCAATTTCCCAGAATATGCCGGCGACCCACTACAGCTGGAGAGGCAATATTTTCATGATCCCCATCGCATGCGAGTTAAATCACGAGTCTTCTATGGCGGACCAGATGGCTTATTAGTTAGCAGTACAGGCCATAATTCACTAGCAGCGGGGTGATTTATAACTCTTAGAGGTGAGGAGTCTCCCAATCGCTTAGTAGGAATTCTTTATCTCAAGGCCGTCCACATGGTTTTCATTGTTCCCACATAATGTTTCATTTGGCGAAAAAGCTTCTGTGGATTGTTTCAGAGTATCCAATCCGCTACCTTCTGAGCTGATATAATACAGAAGCCAATGCCACCATTTTTGTCTGGATCGCCATGGAAGCCTTTTGAATAGAACAACCATGCTTGAGATGGACCCGAGGACTAGGGGTGCGGGAGACTACAATTCTAATCTCCCTAGAATATTCTGCAATTCCTCGTCACCTGCGCTGGCAAGTCCCGGTGTTGATGATGCAATAGACTGTGCAATCTGTTGCCAAAAGTTGCAAATTGCAGCAGTGTTCTGATCGTCGGCAAAAAGAGAGAAGCCATCCCACAACACGTTCATAGTGTTGTTCACATTTCCGTCAACAATGGTCGCCGTTGGCCAGGATATTTGGGAGCTCTCCGATAAGCTATTAGGGTTTCCTGTAAGAGCAAATGATGCAAAGTAGTTCTGATAAAAGGGAGTAACACTTGAATTTAGGAGTTTTGCATAGAACCCAGACAGAGGCAAACCTCTCGAGCTGAGTAGCGTCTCGGCTTCTTGGACACTATTCATGAACAGAGGGATAAGATCTGCAGTATGAATGGCAAGACCCGTTGTAGGAAACTCATAGGACATCATATATGATGCTGGGTACGCCTCAAAAAGATAACGCGTGTTGCACGTAAACGAAACATCCCGAATCATGTGGGTGATACAATTTAGCCAATTGATATCCCCGCAATATTGGTTAAAAATCTGGTCCCGGACGGTTTGTAAGGCTGTCCCTGGTAGAAATCGGGCTATAAAAGCTTTCACTTGGGCCACGTCAGATGGCGTGGTGGTGAACAGTGAGGCTTCATTTCCCACATGCGAGATGATGGCCGATTTAATTCCCTTCCAAAACTTCCCTAGATAGTAGGATCGATTAGAAATAATTGGCCACTTAAATTAAGGCATATAATGACTCACCTTGTTGTAATGTAAGAGTTGGAATTGATTTGACCCATTTCCCGTCAACGGCGGGTCCTACCGGGAAAAGGCCGTTTTTGAGGTACTGCGTGAAAAGATTTTGGTTGACCTTTGTGAGAGTGCTGTTATGAACGGCTCTCAGGCATGTGATGGTGTCGTTCCCTGTGCAACCCGCTGATGTGGCGACCTGTTCATACACAGAGTCGAGTGTTCCACCCGGGGAGTTGTCCCATTGCCATTGATAAGCTGGACTCTGTACCACGAATGAACTGAATAAGGGATCATGCGTGCCATCCTCACGGACAAGGTGATGCAGGATGGAGCTGGCACCGGCAGACTCGCCCCATGCCGTGACGCGACTTTTGTCGCCCCCGACTTGAGAGATATACTTTTGAACCCATCGAAGTAGAAGGGCCTGGTCATATAATCCGGCATTTGGCTGAGAATTCTTCTGCATGTAGTCGCCCGCAAGCCAACCATACACACCGAGACGGTAGTTTCCGGCGACGAAAATGGCCTTGTAGCCAGACGTTCGAAGTATAGACTGCCCCGTATAGAGCGGGCCAGATTGGTTCTTATTCCCAAAGACGAACGCTCCCCCGTAGAACCAAACAATAACGGGGAGGGGTTCAGCCCCTGGCTCAAAGGCAGACTTCGGAGCATAAATATCAAGGAATAGACAATCCTCTCTCTGATCCAAGGTGGATTTTGCTGGATCCCCAATGAAATCCTTGTCATCTGAGCTCTTACCGACGTTAACCTGGATGCAGCTGATGTCCCGGGTATTATTTTGCACGGTCTTGTCTAGGGCGGTTGGGAAACTGGGTGCACTAAATCGCTCAGGATTTGCGCCGAAGCGAACATTCTTGAAGGCGTAAATCTGAGTAGTTTAGAGATGAGCACCAGCATGAATGGTTCTTCAATGAACTGAACCTACATTGGTATCATTGATAAATTCGGTAGCCTTCCATGTACCCCAAGGTAATTCCAGGGATGGCGGGGTGGCCTGAGCCAACGCGGAATGAAGCAGTGCAAAAACTGATAGTAGTCTGTGGATAATCATGGTAACAGGTGCTTGAGAGTTATCAAGATGTGTTTTGGGCCATAACATTTATACATCGTTGATGGTTGCTGGCTTTATACTCAGGTCCGAAGATAGCTGGCATATGTGGTCCTGGTCAGAGTCATGTCCTTGACTCAGTGCGAATCGCCACGGTCTACAAGGACGAGCTGGAAAAAAAGATACTTTGCCGTTGTGGCGGGTTGAAGGGTACAACAACCCCATGTCACAATAGCGCGGTAGAGACCCAATCTGGACTTTCTGGCATGCGTCCTGTCATAACTGAAAATGGCTTTTCCAGTCTGCGCTATTCCGTTAATTGTAATGAGAAGTGACAAAGTCGGGTAATTCCGACTGAGGATAACTAACGCAGCGCTTCCCCTTGCTTTTGTGGCTTCCCACTAGGATGGCGACTATTGGTAAATCCAAACATGCTGATCCTCGCTCAGCCGTGTCTTGGATATCCAATATTTCACCAAGTCGGGGTGTTTGCGTGATGTGGCTGAGCCACACTGGCCATCACATGTATCTTTGGGGTGTGAATGACGATGAACCGTGGGCTTTGCGTGGTGTGCTCCGCTCTTATTTTAACGCGTTACGCAATTCTCAGACTAAGAAAACGCTCCGGAACAAGGGCTGCAGACGCTAGCATAGCCGGGAATGGTAGGGAGGATCAATGTCTCACCTTAGAACTATCCGCACGCTAGGAGTCAGGTTATGGGAAATGATTTATCGAAATGATTTGCAGGACTACAAATGGATATGATTTCATGACTTCTAAGCGACATGCGCCTGCAGAATAGCAGGAGGTACTCATTCGAAAGCGATCCGGTCCACGCCCACCTGGTAGAGAATACTATCCGCCCACGCGTCGCCGTGCCAGACAAATCCTGTGCGGGAAATGCCATCGGCCGACACCCTGACGCGCAAGTTCCGCGACGAATCCATGTCCAGCTCGCTGAGAGCAACGGAAACCTTGGGCGCCTTGTCAAAGACCCGGGAAAACTTCGCCGGCCACTTGTTTATCTGCTTCGCTGGGAACCAGCTCCTGTGGTTGGACGAGCTGTCCCTCCCGCTCTCGACTCCTTCATGGCCCGTCGGGTACGCCACCCAAGCAGCCGTGGCGCTGTAAAGAATCGTGTCAGCCCACGACTCAATGGCGAGGTCGAACCTAGCGGCGGTAACGCTTTCGGCTCGGGCTCGGATGCGCCAGTTTGCGCCCCTGGCCATGTCAAACCCATTGAGCCACACCACCACGCTGGGCGGTTCCTTGTATTTCTCATATTTAAATTCGAAATGCTTGACATCGCGGCGATATCCATCAGCGTCGGGGTCCGGAAACTCGCCCAACGATCGGTCATCCGAAGTCTTGAACTCGCCCGCTATTGATGTGCAGTCGTCAGTCAGCTGTCCAGATGCTACCAAACACGACGTGCCCACTCACATTCAAATTTCCAGTCAGCTCCGGTAAACTCGAGCCAAGTAGCCGAAGCATTGAACAGCTCGCTGTCGCTCCAACTGTCCAGGCTCAGGCCGAATGACTCCTTTTTCACAGGATCGGCTTGCAGTCGAATTCGGATGTTCGAGGCGGCCGATTCGTCGAGTTCGGTGAGCCCTAGAACGACGCGAGGAAGCTCGTTGTAGGTCGGGTGGAAGTCAATCAACTTCGAGTTCAGTGCCACTGGGGGGTACCAATCTCGGAGCTGGCCAATGGAGAAATGGCCTTCATTGTGGGTTCGGGATGGGTAAATCCACTTGATGAAGGATATATCCATTTCCGAAAGAACCATGTTCTTGGGAGCGCTCACATGGTCCTTGGTCCAGTTTTCTGGGATCGGATAACACATGATGGAGTTGCGATCAAACTTGCTGTTGGTCGTATGATTAGGCATGGCAGGCTTTATGATTTGTGCTATTGTCTGTTCCCTGCTCCATTTCATCTTTTTTCTGCAATCTTCGATGACAACCTCAGTATCCCAGTTCAACAATGCAAGTGGGCTCTGGTGCTCATGAATGCACCCGAGGGCATGGCCAAACTCGTGCAAGACGGTACGGGCAATGTCTTCCTCGCGGGTGTTCTCATCGATTCCCAGGTTCATTGTTGGCTCGGTCTTCGGCCACAGTCCGGCGAGTTTACCGAGTCGAGACCATGAGCTGGTATCGCCGTTCCACTTCAAAGCAACGCGGACATCTGCGTCACCATCTGCAATAAATTTGAAGTCGACGTTTGCATGGACTTCCCACTGCTCGGCATATTCTTTGATCTTGTCGCGTAGGTCTTGGGTGCCATTTGCGCCCTCCCAGAACTTCACCGTGACCTTCTTGCCAAGTGGCCAGAAGGCGGTTACGTCCACAGCTAGGTTGGACGCCCCGCTTGGATCAGGGACCAAGTTGCCCAAAGGCACCTCTTCCATGTCAGTGTGTGCACCGAAGGAACAATAATTGAAAAAGGTCTTTGAATCCGCCATATTGAGGATAGCTGGGAAAGGTAGATTCGAGTTTCTGATGAGGCGACAACGCGAAAATATGGCATGCAAATCGATATGCAATCAATTTTGTTTACGTGGATTTGGAACAATAACATCTATGCAATTGCTATATACTTCAAAATATAAAGCTTTCGGATGTCGATAGACCTCATCCGACGTAGATTCAGGAGGCCACCAAATTCATTTCGCGGGATAAACACTCGCCATTGGTGTATGTCTTGGTGTACTTCGCCTCCTCCGAGGCGTTTCGTGGCGAGCTGATCTTTGTCGTCAAATGGGTTATTTGGAGCATACTGCGAAAGGCGAGTCCGATTCAAGAGGTGCCAATCATGCATCAACATCCAAACGCGGAAAATATCGGCCACCCTCCAGCGAGGGCGAGGGTGTGACTATGCAAGAGGCGAAGCTGATGACGAATATTTAGCTAAAAAGAAAAAACATCGACTAGACCACGGCATTCCTGCCTGTTGATCGTTTTGGGCTGTTCCCCAAAGACGGGCGGCCCGGACCGACTAGATAGGGACTAGCATGTGAGCTATTGAATCTACTCAATTGGCGCGTCTAAATGATTGGCCTTCAATACAGACAGGCACGCCCCAACTCCACAACTGCGCAGTTGATCACCTCACCCTCGTTCGACATCAATTGGTGTAAATCCAAGCTCCAAGACTAAGACGCTGCGTGGCTGACGGATTGGCATGCTCATGTTTTAGGAACCTTGCATCACGGACGGCACAACTGTCTAGCCCTTGAAAGCACGCCTTTTCTATATTCGGATGATGTCACATATCTCCGTGTACAGTTGACGTCTAGTAGTCTCAGTCCTTTGCTGAGGCACTGTGATGAAAGGAGCCGTAAGCTCCCGATTTGGCGCGCAAACACATCCTGACTTCAATAGTGAGGCCACAAACACCACTAGTCTCTATTTCCTAACGTAAAAGACGCTAGGAATCACGCGATTGAACCGCCAAGGGTATCTGAGGCAGAATCCCTCTGATATGCACAAAATATGCATCACAGTTTTGCATTGCGTTAGGACTTTCGCACATTTAATCTGAATAGACAATTAGGTAGGTTCGATAAGTCAAAGATCGGTCATGGAGACTTTGAGAATACAACGCATAGATCAAAAAGTTGAATACTTTACGTTGATCTATGCGCATGTTTTAACGCCACTAGACGGAGCAGGTTTGTCGAAGTGCTAGATGATGTATGTCTTATATGGTCTTACAGTGCATATGAACCTGGCCACGCCGTCTTACGCAAAGCCAATGGCGCAAGCCATTGCAGTTCGTATTGACTAAGATTCAGCATGTGTGGGATAAAAGTCTCAGATCACAGCCAGTTTTAGTATAGCCGATGTTGGATTCAGCTCGCTACCCGACCTCAACTACTCTCTCATCTTGACGCAATTCGTTCCAGACCAAGCCGGGGGATTCGCCTTGACCCCGAAAACATGCTCGATCTGTCACAATCTCTCCACAAAATAGCACGAAATGCCATATTCACCCAATAATATTGTTAAACCTCTGACACGCACAAAATCGTGATCCGGAGGTCCTTCCGGAAAGTGATCGTAAACGGTATGGATGAGGTTCAAGTGGCTGGCTGAGCTTCTGTAGGGTTTGTCTTCATGAATATTGAACTTTGAGAACAGTCATAGGAAACATCCGACGTGGGGGTTTGACCAAGCGTACAGTTGACTTGACGTGTATATAAGGTCTGGTCATCTCCTCCGTTCAAGTGCCATCAAGCTCTACAGCAAGCAACACAGCAATTCCATCATAGCAATATTCCATCTTAACTTTCTCATCACCAAGCACCCCCGCCTTCCATAACCAACAAAATGGCCAGCCAACACGTCGGTATGAAGCATCACGTTGATTGAATTAGATTGACGTAATTTTCTGACGTGGATAATAGGTGCTCTTGTCCGCCTCACCCCCCCTGAGGAGGGAGAAACCACTTGGACTGCTGAGCAGTCTGAGCTTGTTGGTAACCTTCCTCCTGGATTTGGTGATAACCGAATTCCCATCCATTGGTCATTCGGACCTGTCGTGGTAAGAACAGTAGTCTACACCTGGATTAAAATGCAGCAGCTGACGATCCCAATAGATTGATGGATACGTCGATACGTCGACTTTTGAGCTTGCTGTTACTGTTACTGTCGCCGGCATTAGCATTGGCAACATTTATGGTAACCTGAAGGATGGTGTGGGTATTAACATTGACCTGTTGATTGCCAAGGGTTCCATCAAGTTGTACCTCAAGAACGGCAATGAGCTTTGGGTCCACCTTGATATCAAGATTGTCTTCGATGGTCACTACGAGGGTGACTACAAGATCCTGTCCTTTTAAGAAGTAGCCGGTTATGTTGATAGTGTGATGGTCATCTGATGCACAAACTTCTCTTCGGGGGGTGCGGCTTCGGATACGAATTTGTTAACTAGAAGGACAGCCTGAGAGTAGAATAGTTCTGCTATGAAATTGAAATCGTTGCCTTCATAATTTGATCTTAAAAGTATTCCGGGCTGAAAAGAAAAACATATCTGTTGGTAAAAGCAAATACAGATAAACGTTGGACATCCTTTACCTCTTTTCCTTTGCATACAGGTCTTGTTCTGGGATGTATACTATCTTGTGCCTCTGGACGTCTTTTGACGATTCGGCTTATAGTCACCCAGTTGGCAAAGTGCTATGTCGTGATGGTTGCCTAATGTGGAGGTTACCCCATTCGGCTAGGCGACAATCCAACCCACATTACCGGTAATTTCCGGGTGGAGTGTCGTGCCGTGATAAAAGGCTGCAAAGTTGCCCAAATCAAACTGACATCTGGACATAGACTTGTTTGTCGTCGACCCCGGCTAATCCAGCTTCAACATGCACTTCCCACCGGAGATTCGAGATAAAATTGCCTCGTATCTCATACTGCTAGAGATCGATCCCTGGTATTTCCAATGTCCTTGGCGGTTTGAAGATGTCCTGTCAGCGGCGGAACACCCGTACCGCCACCTGCATATCTTGCGCTATGCAATGAACCAATGGGCCCTCGGTGATTTGCGCCTCGTCTCACGCGACTGGCACGCAACGGCCACTTCTCTCCTACAGCATAAATGGTGGAGTGCCAATTTGGAGTCACCGGCCAAGTTACAGCGGGATGTCGCTCGCTTCTTTCCAGATACTAAAGATTCGACAGGCGAAGAGCAGTCTGCTTTTTTGGCTCAGACTGTGAGGAAGTTGAATTTCACACATGTCTTAAAACGTGCCATGTACGGAAGAATTTATACACCAAAACCTACCGAGGACAGGCGGAGTCACAGATATATTGGCAACCACGATATCGCAGAAGAACCAATGAATCCCGAGGAGAGAGCCATGATTCAGATTCGGTTCGAAAAGATTCTCGACCCCATATTTTCTGCCCTCGAGAGTGTCACCGCATTGGCCATATCTTTCCCCGGGGCCCAGTGCAAGACCCCGTGGAATGGACCAGACACAGTTGATTGCTACGACATAGAGGCCATGAATAGCCTTTCTGATACCATCAGGCTCAGAATGGCCTTGCCCGCCTTTCAGAACCTGATTGATCTGCGTCTCGCCGTTCCTTGCACTGCGAACATCTATTTATTTACAGAGCGGATGCCTGATGAAGCTCGACGCAGACTGAAGCACTTGGCCTTGCGCATCGTGGATGAAACAGGCGAAGGCGGGAACTTTACATCTGGAATCTCAGGTCTTGAGCCAGACGATGCAATAACCAATGGCGAAGTGTTGGGTGATCATATACCCCCGAGCAACTTACAGGTTGAGTTGCCCAATCAGGATTGCCAACACCACTTATGGCGTTTTGTGGCTTCGTGTGGAAATCTTGAGTCTCTCTCCATAAAGGCTACACATTTCCTTGACTTGGAACAGCTCGAGATTTCCGAGGACGACATCGGGCATCTCCGGACCCTGTCATTGCATCGCGTCTGGGTCAGCAACACATCCCTTAGAGCCCTTCTAGATCCCAAACAACCATCAGAAGACTCTCCAAGGCTAGAGAGCATCAGTCTCAGCAACGTCAAGATGATTGAACAAGGCGGAGATTGGTCTGAATTCTTTGAATATTTGGCAGAATCGTGCCCCAGCCTCGTATGCGCTCGAGGGTATCAGCTTACTTATTTTACCCAACACCACAACTATGAATGGAATCACAGACTGAAAGAGAATGCATCGCCTATCTGGACCAAAAGCGAAAAGGATTGGGACAGCTTCGGCAAACTATTGAAACTGCTCGTTGAAAGATCGGGGGGGCCCGGCCGTTACCCCAAGTCTTGGTACGAGGATGTATTAGACAGAGATGAGTAGTACGGACAGGGACCAGAATAGGTAAAAAGAAGGAAGCAGAGGAGCAAGCGAAAATGTAGCGTGTGACCATTTTGTCTAGCGTAGAGAGTCCCCGGCAAGACTCAACCTGTTTCCTCATTTATCGGCGATTGAATAGAAGCTGCAGAAAGGTATACGGCATATTTTAGAGGGTTATCGGATGTTACAATCCACTCAGCACTCATTAGCTTGTGGAAGCAATTGGCAAGGTTTGTCGAGTGGGGTGTGCGGATGCACCTATGATTGCCTACAGTTTCGGAAATAAGTATATGAGAGCATTTTATTACCTGTAATGTTTGATAATATGCTTAGTTAAATCTTTAATTAGCTCATCATTGCTCCCTCACTTCCGCTACAATTTTAGCATCAGCAGTGCTCGTTAGAGAGGCATCCGAACCTTCGCTGCAATTCTAGCGTCAACAGGGTTCGGCATCTCCCAAAGTCGACTAACATTTCATCTGCAACAAGCAAAGATAGAAAGCACGCTCTAGCTCCCGCACGACAAAGGGAAATGTCAAAGTCTGGGTTCGCATGGTATATAATGTGAATTATGACTGCGAAGAAACAGCATTTCTATCATCCTTCCGAAGGTTGGGCAGTTTTGAATGTCCTGGAAAAAGAAATGCCGCCAATGCGAGACAGTCAACGCCGCATCAGCCATTCCCTGCCATGTCTCTTTTTGGCTATCGTTATAGGCTATCGGATGTCTCGGCATTTACTAGGCGTCAAAAGAATGCCTCGAATGTTCAGGGAAAAAATAGGCTAGCCGACGCCTCGCACCGCCACGCCAATCAAATTGTGTCCATTTTGGCGAAGCAAGTTCACTAGTCTCCACAATCTCTCAGCCCTGAATGCAAGCACGATGCCAATTCAACCAAAACTCATGCCCCATGACCTGACTGTCAACCTAGCGCGCGATAGCAACGCCAACATTTCAGCCAGCCGGCCAGCCATGGCCTCTCAGGTGGTGGGGAAAGGGGTCTTGTTCATTGATCCCAAGAGTAAAACTCTACCCCTCTCCCGGGTCGCCAAGACTCTAGAATCTCTTGGCTGTCGCGTCTCTGTGGTACAGATCAAGTACCCTTCACTCTCGTCCGCTTAAACCCGAGCTATAATCGTCAATTCACAATGAAGAAGATCGTCAGAAGCTTTGTCAATGAGGCTGTTGCCTCTCTGGCCAAGCCCTCACAGTCTTCACAAGCGGGCGACTCCCCCGATCATGGCACTCCCTATTACTCTACACCTGCCACTCAGCATGGACAACAGCCCTCTCCCTATCAGGCTCAATATCCTCCATATTCACAAAATCCATATCAACAACAAACTGCACCGTATGGATACTCAATGCCACCAGGGTCGTCCAATCAACAAGCCGTTTCTTATAATATCCCTTCCTCAGCACCTTATTTCCCTCCGCCCCCCAACGCACAAGCCCAAGTCCCTCTCTCATACTACAGCCAACCGCAGCCGAGTCTCCAAGTGCAGCCTCAAGTGCAGCCTGTAGTGCACAGTCCTATCCCGCCACAGCAACAACAATCTCAGCCACCTGCTCATCTTGTTCAACCGAACCAGCCTACAGTGGTTGCAAATGCTCCATCACATTCATATCCAGCATATCATCCCCAAGCAGAAGTTGCACAGTATCCTCCAAGCAATGCTGTATCCACAACACCCTCCTATCAGGCTCATTATGACACACCCACGACACCCCACCCCAACGTCAATAACTTTCAACAACCTGTTGAATTACCGTCTTCTTCGCCGCAACAAGAACATCAAGCATGTTATTCCCAGATACCAATGACGCCGGTCCCAACACCACACCAAACTGGCATGATGACTACAACGACCCAAGTCAATACCTTCCACCAACAGGCTCCAGCTCAACCTCTGGCCATTTCTCCCCAGGATCACCAACCAGTGTCCCCAATTCCGGCGAGCACTATGCCAGAGCAAAGCTACTTTCCACCACCTCCAGCCCAAGTGTCTTTGAGCGGTTTCCAACAGCCTCAGGTTCAAACATCACCTACACCTAGCGTTCAAACACAACACCCTCCAGTTCAATCTCCAGCGAGTATTGTACAGCAGCAGCCCTACCTTCCACAGCCCCCGGTGCAAGTGTCTTCGGATGCTTTTCCACAGCCCCAGGTTCAAACTACAACTACACCTAGCGCTCAAACACCACATTCTCCACTTCCATCCCAAGGGAATATTGCACAGCAGCAGCCCTATTTTCCACCGCCTCCAGTTCAATCCCCAACGGTTACACTACAACAACAAAATCATCAATCTCCAGAACATGCCACACAGCAACTGAGGCCTCCGGAGCAACCCCTACAGAGCAACTCGCCGCAGCAGCCATATTTGCCTCCACCTCCATCCCAGCCATCGACAAATCCCTTTTCACAAGAAATTTATTCCCCTGCGGCAATTGTACCACATGCGGCACAGCATATAGATGACAACAAACCAAATACATCTACCACTACAATATCCAACAACCAACCTTATTTACCACCACCACCGTCCCAGCATACTACGACCACTAGTACTGGGGGCCCAGAAGGCCCAACAGGCACCTATCAGGGAAATTCTGTTGCATCGATTTCCTCTCAGCTGACCAACCTGAACATTCAAGGGAATACGCCAATTTCACCACCTCCGCCTCCACAAACAGTTTCTGGTCCAATCCATGCAGATGATCAGGTTCGCGGCCATCCTGAGGTCAGAGCCACCGGCCTTCCCAACGAGGTGATTCCATTTTGTCCCATGGGGAATCTCATGCCATATGCACTCGACTGGTACCATTTGTCAGATTTTCCCAACTTTCTGTTTTGCACAAGGTGTTTTGCCGACCATGTCCGTGACACTCCTCTAGCCAATCATTTTGAACGGGCTGAGCAGCCTGCGAGTTTTTCATCTGCCTGCAAATTCTGGCTGCCTCGTACCAAGGAACGAATTTGGCCAGAGGCCGTTCGGACGAATGACATCAGCGTCATGAAGGCGTATGCTGCCAAATGCGCAACGATTCCTGCCTGCACCGAAGAAGGTTCTGCAGCTGGTGCAGAAGGCAAATGGTACGGATTGGCTCAACATGGTGTCCCTGATACATTTGCTGTTTGTGAGGCATGCTATGAAGATAACATTGTCGCCGGTGCTTTCGAGACCAAATTCTCGGTATGCCATGGGCAGATAAATGGCGAAAAGCGCATTTGTCGGATGCGTATGCCCTACATCCAAAGTATGGCAGGCGAAATGGTCAAGACGAACAATTTCCAAGGGTTCGTCGCGGGTGTAAACCGCCGACTTCGTCTTCCCAAATGTGAGGGCAAGGAACTGCCGAAAGCAGCGGGGACTTGGTATGTGCTACGCCAAAAGATCAAGAAGTTCCGGGTCTGCGAGGCGTGCTACTTGGACCAAATAGCCCTCAGCCGATTTGGGGCCGAGTTTGAGCAGCATACTCCGCCGTCCGGGTTCAGCGGTCTGAAGGAACTTGTTCTGCAATCTTCGTGTGCTCTGGGAAGAAGATCAGTCACTGTCGCTCTGGACAGGGCAATCAACTACAGGGACTTCAGCGTGTTCCGCAGGGCGGCAGAAGCCATCGTCAACAACCACCCTTGCACCGCAGACGGCCTTATGGGTGGCACCTGGTGGACCTTGCCGGGTGATTGTGATGGCTTCAGTGTTTGCGGGCCATGTTACGCAGGCATAATTCAGACGACAGGCGTGGCTCAATATTTTGAAAAGGCCCGAAGAGACCCAAAGGTCGGCCTCCTTTGCAGCTTTTTCCCCGGCAACGTGCCAAATCTCAGAATCATTATCAAGTTTGCCGAAATGCTTGACAAGGGCGTTTTTGAGATTTTTGCGACACACGTCAAAACATGGGCTGGCGTAACGCCGTGTCCTGGCATCGACGCTCGCCCAAAAGGCAAATGGTGGGGGTATGCTGAAGCACTGGCCTGTCCAGAGTGCCATCATAGCTTTGTCGCCAATACGTCTCTGGGTGACTCCGTTCCCTACAAGAACGAGTACTGTGAGAATGACAACATTTGTCAAATGTGGTCGCCTCGGATGCGCAAAATGTGGCTCGAGACCTGCGCCGCGGGATCGCCTGGGTCACCCGAGTCTCGCGCGGCAGTAGAAAAGCTGAAATTGGCCGGGACCCAGCGGATGGAAGTATACAAACAGACCATCATGATGATCGAACAACTGGAGCTGCTCAGGTTATCCAAGATAATGCTGGCTTCGCAGCAGCTCCAGGCGTCTGCCATCCAACAGGGCATGGCGGCGCAGTCCTCTGTTTATGGCTACAGTGACCCCAACGCCGGCATGATGGCTGCACAGCAATCGAATGCAGGATTCGCAGAGGCAAATAGCCCACAGCATTTCCAGAAAGTGGCAGCTCTACGGGCGCAGTGGCTAGTGGTGGAGTAGTCTTTGCTTAATCATATAAATTTAAAATACGTCTACTCAAAGACATTTAATTACTATTTGAACAAATAAAATTTCTATGTGATATTGTCGTCATAATATACAATCTCATCGCAAGTTGTGTTGAGCTGATTCGCTTGGTGGTTCTATCCCCAGCGTGTGATGCGAGTACACGACCCTAGCTCAGTAGACATGACGAAACGAGGTAAATCTGGCTACCCAGGCCTTCCTCTGAGCCCTCTTTCATTTCTGGGCCAGGCGATAGGCGGGACTAATGGGCGACTGTCATCTAGACTGTCTTGAGAAACTGGTAATATTAATCTCGAAAACGGGCTTGCCGTCTAATGACATCACGCCAGCGCGGAATCGCTTCCGCGGTTGCGATGCTTGCACTTGGTCCAAGCAATAATTAGCTCTTGTTGTGACCATCTGGGGTGCAAGTTTTGGCCATCTCCTCTGATCCACCCATCAGATCATCAAGGCGAGAGACCTTCCAGTCGGTTAGGACGAATCACTCAATCTGCCTGGAAGCTGGCCATTTGAGGGAGCCAATACCCACTGCGGCTGAGTACAGTTGGTTGGTTGTTCGTGTCTGGCGTGACGGTTGTGCCGGGCACGCAGTTCCCAAAAATAGGGCCTGTTAGCGCGTGATCTGTGCGTAATCTTCACTGTCCAGGCCTTTCTTGTCCCGCGGCCAATGCGTTGCACTAAGCTCGGTGAGATCAAAGCCATTCTCAGTGCTCTGGGCCCAACCCGTGCTTTGGCTGTTTTGTCTGGGAGTGGTTGAAACACCCAGCGCTTCATTGCTGTCGCTGCTTTCGTTTCTGTGAGACCCCAAGTAGCCCGCAAGCCGCCTGGAAATGATTGGGAGCAACGGTCGCAGCGCTGGAAGTGCGACAACGATGATCTGCGTTGCGACTTCAGCTGATCCGACGAGGTCTGCAGGGCAAATATTAGCGCACTGAAATCGGCGGTTTCCGAAGGGTGAATGACGTACAAGTAGTGAAGTTCGACAACTTCAATACGGAAAGTGTTAGTCGAGCAACGCTGGCCAGGATGGAGAGCGCGCCGATGGCAAAGATAGAAATGAGCGCAATGGTTTCTCGCCGAGAGATGGATCGTAGGCTTTTGAGCATTCCAAATGGCAAGCCGAATACTGCAGCACTCAGGAATTAGCTGTCCAGTCAGAAAGTCAACCGTCATACTTTTCTTACCAAGAAGCTCCGCAAAAATGCCAAGAAACCAGTTGACATACAGCGACGTCACACCCAGGGCACATGTTGGCGCGGAGGACCTTTGAGCAGGGGGCATTAGTTTCAGGTGTTGCGATAACCAAGAAAAACTCTCCAAACATACCAGTTTTCCGAAATGTTGGCTCCGCACCAGAAAAGGTCAATAAATCCCGTAGTCAAGAATGCAGCAATGGTGTATGCGGTGATGGCATATAGCCATCTTCTCAGTCCTTGTTCGGATATCGGGAAAAGCTCGTTGTAGAATGCCAGCAGACTGAATCTGGGGAAGTAAAACCCCATGTCGAAGATAATGTTGGCGGCGTATAGCCACTGTTTTTTGCATGGTTAGATCCTTGGTTCGTAGACAGTGGGAATCGCAGTCGGGGCGGCCTTGGTAACTTGCATGAAAAAAAGATGAGTTGTCATAGCTGCTGAATCCGGCGTCGTCCTTTTTGAAGGAATAAGTGTCTCCCGCGACGAGGGTGAGGAAGGATAAGAAGGCAAGAAAGAGGAAGGTCTCGGACAGCCAAAATGAGAACATGCGCTTCCATGTCCGGACAGCAAAACGAATGCAAATGACCAAGAAACATGCGCCAACCAAGATCCATTCCACAGTCTAAAATAAAATGTCAGTCAGTGTCAAGCAAATACGCAGGTTGGTTGGTGTATATGGCATACCAAGTAGGTCTTGCTCGTAAGGCCCATGTTCGGTCAAGAGGAGGCTGCGTCAAGCAGCGCCGCGCTGAAACGAGTGCCTGTATTCCAGTGCCGTACGGACTGGTCTTGGCACATGAAATACGCGTATCAGTCAATCAAGGTATCATCTTTCCCATCTCGTCCTCTTTTTTTTCTTTTTCCATTCACTTGGCACTTTTCCACTTTTTTTCATTGGGAGGGGGTAGGGAAGATATGAGAAAGGGACAGCAGGAAGGCGGCAAAACTCGGGCGTTAGCCCCAGGAGCTGAAATCAGATGGCTTTATTAATCTTTGACCTGTGGCAAGCCCAAAAAATTGGTTTGGGGCCGGTTAGCCAACTTGGGCATGGTCTGAGCTGTTAAGATGAGGCGGCACAGGCGCTAGGTTGTGCCGCAGGGATACTAGTTCTTCATCGGCTGGTTTCGTCCAAGCCCTGCACTCCTTGCCGAAACTCTAACGGGGAATGCCCCCTTTTCTACCGGGTCACACCATGTTGGATTCGTACCGTCAGTCGATTTCAGGCACTATTATAGCGGATTGCATTGGAATCATTGCTCACGTCATGCCCCTTCATCCTCTATAAATGGCGAGAAGCGGATCTGGGGCCTTTTGATACGAGCCACGGGGTATATTGACCCAGAGGATGACCCTGCCACAGCCTTATCTCGATCGCCAAGGATTCGATTAAAAGATGCAATCGGATCACCACCGGCTTCGGAGCATTGGGGCAGGACAAAACAAGCAGGGTTAGACCACCAACACACCCACAAGTCCATCATGTTTCAAAATTAGCTACCGCTCTAACAGGAACGTAAGACCTGTGTCCCACCAAACGACGAACCACCAAATCGTTCCAAGGATCGACTCGGGGGCGGTTGTTGATTCAAGGAGACTAGGAATGCCAAGGCCGCTACGGGGGCAAAAAATAGCATGTTTATAAATGTCATCGACCAAAGTTCGACGGCCGTGATACCCAGGATTGTCGGCAGCAGCGGAGGCCAACGTCTGCGTAATTTGTTGGGTGCTGGACGACCCACTGCACCATGGCACTCGGTCGGCTGTCGCCATAAATTTCGTGGCGTATTGAAGCACCTGAGCGGACCTCCCACGGTGAGAATGTCGACTTCTGCTGGGAACACGGCACAAGTTGCCGTATCCAAGGCCGTGTGATTGGTACGAATCAGGCCTGGGCCACGTGGGTCCATTTTTGGCAAGCACTCGAGTCGAGTCAGTTTCATATCGGAGAATAGATGAAAGCCCGGTACGTAGGGATTCGGTCCCGCGATCGGTTTCGATGATTTGCCCACCAGTCATGGCATGGCGGGTGTCTTGGAAATTGCACAGCACAAGATCAGGCTGCCATGGGTTTGACGTTGCATTGAACTCGAATCAATTTTCCGTGTGCGGAGCATTGCTGACGACGAACGACAGGGGAGACTTGTATATTGCCAGGGTCGCGATCCTCGGTCTATTCTACTCGTGGATAGGGCCGTGGCATATCCAACTCAGGAAGCAATCATTGATGAGGCTACGAAAACAGCTTGCCATTCTCTTCAACAAGTCGAAGCTCTGTCCAGCATGGCTCGGGACGAATGCAAGGATGCCGACGGAGTAAACCCACCGGGATGATCTGACAGCCTCCTTCTCCCGAGCCCGCTAGCCTCCCCCCCTTGCCAGCCACATGCCACGGGGTCTCTCTCAAGGGGTCCAGACTGCCACGAGCTCGGTGCACACGCCAAAGCGAACAATAGACCTCGCCCAGGCCATTGATGGACGGTGGGATCTACGCCTTGAGATGGCAGCGGCCCGTGCCATGCTGGATGAGATCCGTGAAACCTGCGATCTGCTAGCAATACTACGCCCTGCCAGCAAGACAACACCTACGCCCTTGGCGCCAAACACGACCGTGATATTTCTATCCCATGTCTACCTGAGGGATAGCATGAGACCAAAAGTTTGTGCGACATATGTTCGAGCCTCAATTCCGAATTTCCTGCGATAGAATTAGCTTTGGTCGTGGGCAGGCGGTTAACCGCCGACCTAAGGCCTGGCGATCTTGCTATTGGAACGTGCATTGTTGGGCAATGCTTAATCTGGGGCACATGGTACGTGATTGGTGCATTGAATCCACACCATTCTGCATGTTCTTGGCAGTGATAAGAAAATCAACGAATATCTACATAGTACGAGATTGAGGAAATTACTCAATGTGCCCCATGGGGCAAACAAAGTCTATATGTAGTATATTCTGCCTCGCATCCCTAGGATATCTTTCCCGACCTAAAGCGCTGTGTCATAGCTTCCACATATCCCTGAACACATGAAGAGTACAAATGACTTTTCTAGGTTTGAATGCCCAACGCCTCTCTCCTAAGCTTCTTGGGCCAGCACAATAAATCCTTTGCAAAACTAACTAGAGGAGTTTCGGCAGAGAGCCGGCCCATTTCGGTTCAATGAACAGCCCAGTTGCCTCAACCAAGACCTGGCCGTCCACATTCTCGACCACTCCCCGAACCCACGCCTTTCGCCCTTCTACCTTGGTGACGTCGGCCCGAAGTATGATTATGCTGTCGACGGGTATCGGGTTTTTGTAGTTCACGTTGAGGTTTGCTGTCACCGAAATCTTGCCAGTCAGCCGCGGGAAGCTTGCCCTCCCCATACATTCGTCCAACAGAACAGCCGAGAGACCGCCGTGCACGATTCCAGCATGTCCAGCGAGATTATGTCCGAGGTGATAGAATACGAGAAGAGATCCGGTCTCGTCGTCGGCATAAACGAAGGGCGGTAGTGAGATGACCCCCGGACCAGCCAGAGTCGTTGTGGTCAAGTGGTTTTCAACATGCTCCCCTTGTACAGAAAGAACAAACCGAGTCAACTTGAAACCCTCTCTTTGTTGAAACTCGATAGCGGATGGGTGGCTAGTAGCCACAGCCTCGAACCTCTCAGCCAGGTTCCCAGCTTCGTCCTGGATTGCGGGAGGCTCATTCAAAGAATTCTCTGTAGACATGTTCAAGTGCATGAATGGACAGCGTATAGGAGTAGAAAGTGTGGGTTCAAAAGACAAAAATGGGAGACAGAACAAGGTTAATTAGCCTTGTCCAACCCAAAACTTTTATGGCTTTTCTGCCGCCCTTGGGATGACAATGCCGCTACGAATAGGTTCCGGCGGGTGGGGTCCGAAAAATGCCTCATTCCAAATCTCGAACATAGTTAGTAATCTTGCATGATATATTTTTGGAGAGCCTACACACCATAGCCTCAAATTGAGATCTGTGATCCATACCACAGGGTTATGTATCAATGTTTGACATCCTCGTCGTTGGGTTCGCCTGTCGGTAATACTGGATGGCGGCAGGGGCACTCTCAAGGGTGGCTTTGTTAATCGTATATTTTGTTGTTGTTTCTCATCGGTTCCCAAAATGGTTGGCATATGGCTAGCAACTCGCCGCAGTCATTTGGAATCGGTTTGACGAGAAACCCGTGTCTTCCAGCATGGCACTTTACTCAACAAAGTCCATCACTTTGTTGGATCATGCAACCACTGCCCTCATCAATCCGGCCTCTTTTAGCTATTTATTTTTCGGGTGTATAATGCTTTTCTATCAAGCTTTTCTTCAGTTCAGCGATCGGTTTGTGCCCTGGGTGAGCCGACTGCTCAGCAATCACTTTGGGGGCATGCATGCGCATTGATCAACACCCTATAGGACGACTTCAGTTTAGATCACTACAATTATTCTCATCTGCATGACCGAAGCTTTAGATGAGCCCTTGTGTCCAATTTTCCCTCGATCTCAATGTTCCTCTTGACTGCTGACTCCTTCTGAAGAATACCTGGCCTGCCTGTTCACGTGCACCTAACAGTAGACAAACTAGCTATATAATTGTTTGGCCCACCAATGCGACTCTTCCCGCCCTACCGTAGTCATGCGGCAGTTCCAACCAGATAAAACATAGTGTCAAAGCCAAATAAAAATATAAAAATAATAAATGAAACATTTGTAGGATAAATGGGAAAGGATGTGATAATGTTGAGTGATGGAATCAACCCATCACACAAAGGACAATTTCGCCAGCATAAATCAGTACTACACTAACGTTATCTCAAATAAGGGATAGCGTATATCTCGGTCTCGCAGGTTATAACTAGCATCTTTGCCAAAGGATTGATCTGCGTGGCGAAAGGGTAACGATGCGAGATTGGCCTCCTTAACGCTATACTTGCGGCACAGGCGGTTTTTCGGCACGTTTGGTGGGTCAGGGTTTAGGCGTTGGGATAAGTCACAGGTTCTTGTCACGCGGCAGTGACTCTGGTATCGATGTGAATACGCATTTTATTGCATCAAAAAAGGGTTTTCGTGATGTATTCGACCTGTTTGGGGGAATATGTTCGTCATTCATCAAGCAGAACTCCTTGTGACACTACCATCAAAGGGAGGGTCAATTTTTATGTCATGATGGAGCTAACCCTAATTGGTTAGGAAGCCGACTCTGTGCGCAGACACGCCCGAGGGCTTAATATTGTGGAGTCAAGAGTTTTGGGATTCGGATGCGCGCAGGCGGTTTGATGATGCTCGGCCATGGTGGCTAGATACTAATTATAACTAACCTTAGTCACCAGGCAAAAACCAAAAAAATGAGGCGAGGACAAAAAAAACCGTCTGAACAGTCAGATTTGGTGTCGCCCGAGGGGGGTCTCGAACCCCCAGCCTTGCGGTATCGTATTAGTTCGTTGGAACTTGGTAAAAGCCGCACGCTCTGACCAATTGAGCTACCCGGGCTACCCTATAGGAGGGCGACTAAAATTTGATCTTATATACCCTATTTTTGAAGTCATGTGAATCGTAAGCCTGACAATGTGAGCAGGTTTGAAAGCCCGGCCCTCAGTTGAACCACTTGGAATTGTATCTGACTTTTCTCTCCTTTACTCGAATCTACAAGTCTTTTTGTGAGTTTTTTATGATATTTATGAGTTGATACTTCCTGGCTGAAATCTGCATGCAATGTCCGTTACGTGTGCGATTGCTTTTCTTCGATATGTAGGTATCGCCTCTTTTTGCTCCCTGAATACAGTATTGTGTAGCGTATTGTCATAATAGCCAAGCCAAGCCAAAGCCTCGTAAGGTCAGCAACCTCGCTAGCGACAACGCTTCAAAAGTTCACCAGCCTTCCTTGGCCTGCTGACTCATCGGATTGCTTACCATCTAACGATACCGAATTGTCTCTTACCCTCCGAACTGATGGAATGTCTTGGCATGCCTGAAAAAAGAAAGATGGGTGTGGCAAGCCTAGGACACAGGTAAGCCTTGGTGTGTGGCATGTCCGGACCCTCTGGTAAACTCGCCTACGTTCAAAGTAAGCGGAGACAATAGCACCGCATCAAATACGATTGAAACCCGGAAAACTTGTCATAAGACCTTTATCTGACTATGTCTTACCTCTGGCCAAGGTGTACTCATAATGCAATCATAAGCATGTTTCGACATCCTGGTATTTGAACAATGAAAGCTTTCAATAGCATCCAACTTGAGCCCATTGATTAAGGAATTGAAGCCATGGATGCCGAAAAGCGTATACAGCTTTGCCGGTCAGTATTCTTATATGAACCGCTCTCACGGACGAACGGGGAGAGTCATGTTACGGATGGACCATGTCTCATTATCCTGGCTACATGGGTTTTTGCGCGGGATAACCACATCGCAAAGTACGTGGCGAGCTATCGGCGGCTTTTCCCTCACGCAACTATCCTCGTCGCCAAAAGCTTCTTCCGGCATTTTTTCTGGAAGCCGATGGCGCGGTCGGAGCTCGTCCAGGCGGCATCGGTGATTCGCCGTGTCTTGGGCGACCAAAAGAGGCCGACCGGTACCAACAGTGCATTTTCAAGGCCAGCCCTTTTCCTCCACATATTTTCTAACAGCGGTCTAATGACTACGCATCACCTTTGTGATGTTTACGCCAGAACTGCGCTTGATGACGGCGACAGACGGCTACCGCTGCATGCGACTGTCTTCGATTCGTCGCCTGGCCAATACGAGTACAAGTCTGTCGTTGCGGCAGCTGTGCATGGTGTTCCCCAAAGGCGCTGGGTGCAGCGTGCAGCTGCCCTGCCCTTGGCTCATCTACTCAGCGGGATCGTTTGGATATTGATACACGTTTGCCGGCGACAGGACTGGACCGAAATCTGGAAGCGGGCAGCCAACGATCCTGCGCGTGTTCAGGAAACGTGCAGGTGCTATGTTTACAGCAGTGCCGATCCGCTGGTAAAGGGACATTCTGTCGAGTCGCATGCAGCAGATGCACAAGAAGAGGGCTTTTTGGTCTTGAAGCGGGAGGATTTTGGCAGTAGCGCCCATGTGTCTCATGCTCGATCTGACCCGGAGAGATATTGGGGAGTGGTGAGGGAGACGTGGGAGGGACGAGGATAAGTGTTCTATTTGCTGCAGAAAACGATACAATCAAGACTAGATCTCCCTTTGGCATATAGAATAAAGCCTATCAATTATCTAGTACAAAATTTGGTCTTGAAAAGAAAAGGCTCATTGAAAAGCGTCCAACGACACGATGATGCTTACTGCTCGCGAATCGAGTTCGTCATAAATCCTGGTGCCCACGCTAGCTCATTCAATGGTAAAACTCGCTCGGTGACGATGATTCGTCTCATCTTGACAAACCCCACTCATCCAGCCAATCCCAACCTCCCCCACGACTCTCTAAAAGCAGGTTCTTAAACCATCCCCTGCAACATTACCTTGTCCCAGTTGTTGGATTAATGACGTATGCACCTCAGCTACTATTCCGTCATCCTGCTTCTTGATAGCTTGAAGAGGCCGAGGCGCATGTTAATAAAATACTGTCAAATCTCTCCGGTCCCCTCTTTACCTTTTCTCAGTGATTCCATCAAACCTGGTTTTGTTAGTAGGGCACTTTTAGCAACCATGTCGACTTCTCCGAGGCAGGTAGGTTTGGGGCCCTGGCTCAATCTGGCTTCCCTAGTAAGCTAACACACTACCAGCGCAAACAAGTCGTCTTCGACCAAGACCATCCCGAAAGCAGCGACAGGGATGAAGAGGAAGAGGAGGAGGAGAGACAAGTTGCACCGCGTAAGCCAGCAGGACAAAAAAAGGCCGCACGACGCAAGCGACCGTCATGGGATGATGAACCCACCCAGAACCAAATGACACAGGGCAATTGGAACCCGCAGCCACAGCAAGTACAGCAGCAGCAAGGTGGTGGTGGCAAGAGCGATGCACTCAAGCTGCGCCTTGACTTGAACTTGGAAGTTGAGATTCAGCTCAAGGCGAGGATTCATGGCGATCTAGAGCTTTCGCTACTGTAAGTTGAAGCCCGAACCCCATCTGGGCGGTGACTAAAAGAATGGGACACTAGAAACTAGAGAGTTTTTAATTCAATCCCGAATCTCTCAAATGATATACACCTATGGCGTCGAAAGTGGAGAGGGGCTATCGATAATTCATTTCTTGTAAGGACATCAACAGATAGACGTTATAATTTGAAACGGTTCCATGGTTTACATGAATTTGAATGCGCGTGAGGCAGTAAACGGGAGCAATGCCGAATATTCTTGCGCTCTTAAGAACCGCTATACCTTGGACAGCTGAGCATCAGACCCTAGTGTCCACACCCCATAATGACATACCCAGTGCATCATTTGGAAACGTTACAACTAGTCCAACCTTTCTTAAATAAATACACAAATGGCTCAGATGGACCAGATTCGGTAAGAAGGATGATATGCACATTACTGTGATGCCGGGACACAGTCGAAGCATTCTGGGGAACGCCAAATATAATGTTGAAAAGGGTAATAAGTCCATGGGCTATTGTTGATGCCGTTGTAGCAGGTGCCCGAGTACAGCATAAGGTATCTGCATTCGGGATTTGCTTTGCAAGCAGCAGCGCAGTCTTCAAGATTATTGATTGCGGTCAAGGTGAGAATACTTCCATCTGGAAGACCACCTTGTCGGCCGTCGCAGTTGCCATCTGGAATATCGGGGATGGGATTTTTGGCGGTGCACTGGAGCTTTGGCGTCGTTGTCGAAACTGAGGCTGTGGCTGTGGTTCTAGTAGTTTGCGTCGAGAGAGTGGTACTGGTAGACGAGGTTGCGGTGGAGGAACGACAAGACTTTGGAGGGCGACGGCCTGCTTCGACCGTTCCAACGGCGAGAACTCCTGCCAGAGCAGTGCAGAGACTGGCGACCTTCATAATGAATTGCCACAGACTAGTTGCCTTAGTGAAGCATTAATCATAGCGACCCTTGGTTGCGCGCTTCGCCTTTTATATCAAGCAGCTCAAAAGGCGCCATGGCCTTGAACATGGAAGAACAGCTGTGGAGACGGCAGCATGCCGCTGTGGATCACAACAGCCTCACCGGAGGTTTAGCCAGGGGCCAGCAGCCACTTTTGTCGAATAGAGCTCACAGCTGAAAACTTGAGCACTCTTGCAGGCGGCGTTGTGCCTGGATTGGTCGCGAACAGTTGCGAAGCTGCTGCCAAGATGGTAGTGTCGATGAATTGACTCCAGGTTTTGGAGCAATGCCATAGACCCATGCTAGCGCCGTCGCTGTTTTGCAGATACGAGTGCACCTGCACCATTAGGCGTCGCTTAAATTGATTGTCTCAATACCCAAGGTCTTGCGCTACTGGCCATCCCTCGGCTGGATAAGGTACTGGGGAAAAAGCCTTACGATGAATCGTTGGGGCTATTTCACTCACTACTGGCTCCTGTTCTCTGGTGGATCAACAACCAAACTTCCTTACCGCTTCGCCAACCTCCCGGGGACCCTGTAGCCCTAGTCCATAAAGAGCACAGGCCATGTCGCAGACTGCATTCCTTCCGTGCTGTGGCCGTATTCTTGCCATTAAGCTTCGTTTCCGCAGTGGAGTTATTTTTTCCCACAAGGTTTTCCGAGTTGGCTTGTCCGAAAGCAGGTCATCTCCCGACATAGGTGATTCGAGTCACAATGTTGCCTCTCCGAATTTCGCTACGAGGCATGGACGGTAAGATTGAAGCAGAATAGCAAAGAGTAAGAAGAAGAATGTAGCACGTTATTGAGTACTAACTCCTTGATATTCTTTTTTGATGTGGTGGACCGTATGCTTTTGGAACGACTTACTGTCCACAGTAAGCAGGTCTCATGATTTGCATGCATCCAATTGTCCTCCTCGACCCCGAGTTCATGCTTATATTCTTGATGCCGTCTGGACTACGATATTAGTAGCCGCATTAGATAAACGTGTCGTGATTTGTAAGTATCAATCTGTAAATTTGCTAAAAATAGGCACTAAGGACCTTGAGTTTGCGTAAGCGGCATTGTTGATGGTCTTTTGTGAATTTCTGACACGACCACCGGTGTACCAGAGCAGATTGTTGGTGACAGGATTTATTCGAATATATTGAATTGATTGATTCCGACGATCAAAGTGCGGAGGCGGAGACGGAGATCAGGTGTGGAGTATACCCCGCCTTGCAGAGTTTGTGATCGGGTCCCGAGGATCGCGACAAGGAGCAAATTCGAGGCTCGTCTTTGCTAGGAGGGATGTAAAGCAGAGTGACGTCCTTGGAGTACGTGACGGCCATGTGTCTACTGTATGAACGGCGGGGCATGTCAGGTATGTCGACGCTGTGAATAAGCCCGGAGCTACCCGCCTGACGCTACTGGGGTCTCTTTTAAGCACATCGCCGGCAGAAGCGGCTAGTAAGGTTCTTATGGGTGGTATTTTTGTGTCGAGCTATATCTGAGTCACACGGCGGGGAAGAAGCCACCCCAAGCGAGGTACAACGACAAAATGCCAAGGTTTAGAGGTATTTATATTGATTAGAATACTGCATTGCTTCCCCAACTAACAATCCGCCAGATACTCCACAGAATATCCTCCTTTGGCACAGTCTGTTACACCGTTACAATGACATCCCAAGAAGAGAACTCGCAGGCTGTCTATGCCCCTGACAATGTCAAGGAGCAGAATGCAGCCGGCTATGATATCATTGCTGAAAAGTACAATGATTGGACCGAAAAACACCATTATATCCGACTTTCGAACCTGGCCGAGCTCCGTGCCAAGGTCCCTCAACTAGCATCACACGAGGCTCCAATCAAGGTCCTCGATCTTGGCTGTGGAGGCGGACGTCCCGTACTGCAGAAGATCCTATCGGAGAATTCCAATGCTACAGCTGTAGCAAATGACCTGTCCCAGAAGCAGATGGATATCTCGAAGCAGAACCTCGCGCCATTTGCTCCAAGGGTCGAGTTTGCGCCGGGTGATATGACTACGCTTGACTTCCCCCCAAACAGCTTTGACGCAGTCTTCGCACTGTACTCCATCTTTCACCTCAAGGCCGAAGAGCAGACTGTCATGATTGGGAAAATCAAAGATTGGCTCCGCCCTGGAGGATGCTTGTTGGGGAATTTCCAGAAGACGCTTGCGACCGGAACCGTCTGGCCATTGTGGCTTAGCGAAGGGGCACAAGTTTGGGGAATGGGCCCGGGGAGTGAAGCGTCGCTGAAGGCAATGACTGACCAGGGGTTAGAAATCGAGAAGGCCAAGGTGGAAGGAGATGAAGAAGAGAGCTTCCTTTGGGTTATCGCAAAAAAGCCTTAGAGAATCGCTTGTAACTATGGGAAATAGAACATGCCCCGGATGCACCGGTACCATTTGTACCGGGTATAGAATTTCACAAGATATATTATTACAAGTAGTTTGTGTCATTTGAATGTCTATGGGTAGGATCCGTGGCTTAGAGAGGGCATGTTCCAATAGAAGTATCTGTCTGGTATCCAGATATGAAGTGGGCTGTAAGAGCCTCTGAACCAGTGATCGGGGTGTTTGGAGCCGGTACGGGGGATCAGGCTGTAACACACAGATCATCTTGTGACTGGTTTCAAGTTCAACATCAGAGCCGGTTTGACCCAAGCTACCGTTGGTTGGTGAACATCCATCCAATCTTTTGACTCTGGGGCAATTTCGAAATCAAAATTCCACATCAGCCGGCACAGTAAGAGTCTTACTTCAACCCAGGCGAGACTAATCAGATTCAATTAGCGGTTTGAGAGCCTGTTAAAGGAACGAGACTAGACTCACGACTTGCCAAGGCAGCTTCGTGGTCCATACGAAAAGGGTTGAGAGGCCTCCAGTTTATCGTTCAAAAACTCCTTATGCTCAGGTAGATCGCCGTTCTTGACTAGCCAACGCTCGGGAACGTACTCCTCTGGCAGGTGAAAGTTTCTAGACGAGTGACTGGTGGCGTATGGGGCTACCCCAACAATAGTATTCGCTGGCACGTACTGACCAAAGACTTGAGCACCTCCTGCCGGGGTAACACGCGGGATGGTTCCTGGGGTGGGAGGATATATTCTGAAGGTCTCCTTCAATGCAGCATTCGTGTATTTCAGTGCTGCTGTAGCTTCGCTGCTAATCTTATCTTCGGCTGAGAACGTAGAGCGAATCTCTTGAATAACCTTTTGATACGCGCTGGGATATTTGCAGAGATAAAATAGCGTCCCAGCCACTACAGATGTCGTAGTCTTTGAATCCAGTCAGCTGCTGACATTTTCAAATACAACTTTGAAAGCTCTCCTACCTCAGCTCCGGCTGTTAGAAGCATTTTTCCTTCTATAGTCGCTTCCTTCTGTGAGATTTTAGAATTGGTGTCATTTTCTTCCATAACATAGCCGAGGAATAGGCCTGCCGAAGCTGCTCCTGACTTCATTCCATCAATGACACGAAGGACTAGGTCAGTTGCATGACGATTGTAGTTCTCCATGGTATTCACTGCACCGGCAGGAACAAACAACGCCAGCAACCTTCCGAGGCCATACTGCATGGCGACTTGTGAAACAGGAAGATATTTGCCTGTATCGGCAAGAACGTCAATCAACTCCGGCGTCTTAGAGTGCTTTAACGCGTCGAACGACTGGCCGAAACAGAAATGCCCCAGAACATCGAAAGTGAACCGATTGACCCACATCACTAGGTCCTCAGCCCCTTGCTCGGGGTGCTCCCGAAGCCTTGATATGAGAACGTCAATATAAGATTGAATGAGGGGCACCTGGTCACGAAGAGCGCGCTCTGAGAACGCCGGGAGCAGTGCCCGTCTAATCCGCCGATGCTTGGGGGTATCCGACACTGTCATCGGCCAATCATCAGGATTGGACTCCTGAGGAATGCCAAAGCCTTGGTGTAGGTCCTTCAGATATTCATCAGTAGCGTTGCCAGAATATAACTCCTTCCACGAAGTAGCTGAGTTAAAGGAGAGGTTATTGGGGCCAATCCTGACGACAGGCCCATATTTTTGATGCAGTTCGTGAACTTTAAAGGGCAAAAGAAGCCGCAGGTTGTAGAAGTTCCATGGAATATCGCTGATTGCCCATAATACTGGTCCTGGATAACGGCGTAGAGGATGGAGGAAGACGTTGTAGAATGCAATTACTGCGAAGCCAAAGACAAGCTCCCCCCGAAGTTAGCAGAGACCATGTCAGCTCTTGCTCTAACAATAACACGTACAATTATTCCAAATGTCCCGGCTATGGATAAACCACTTGTAACCATTGTGCCTATTTCTCTAGGCCCAGTAAATGTGCTAAAATCCATTGTGTTGGTAAAAGTATGTAAGTCGACTTCGGTGGTAATCGATATGCGATGGTGTTTGAAAATATATTTTCACATTTAAGGAGTTCGTTGTTCATGATAATTTCTTGTACTGACATAGGTAAAATGCTTTCTTATTAGTTTCAGTTCATATCTGGTGGGCGGAGGGCTTGTCTCGGGAAGTTGGAGCAACCCCGTTTTAGGATATATGGCGATGAGTCAGCGCCGACAGGATCTGCCAGCTGAAGTGGCTGAACCCAAGTCTGTTGATCACCAATACATTATTAGCCGCCGCTCTGACATTTTAGAACTGACACTTATTGACTCAGTGCCAATTCCTTAGTTGCTTTAGGAGCACTTGCGTTGTGGGCTGGGGTTTATGGTGCAGTACTCGGCTGACATGGCCCCCATCTTTTGGCCACGGGCCAATCTGAACTACATGAGAGGTGATGAGTCATTGTTTTAGGACGTTTAAGGCAAAATAATCATTGGTTTGTTTCGATTACTGATTATAGCGTTTGTATTAGACTTGAGCCTAGCTTGACGCGGTCATCTAGACTGAAGTCGTGCCGGGTGACCTGGCAGGTTGCTGCGGAGCCGGCCATGGCCTGCTAGTTGGTTTACCACGGTACTTACAAAACCAGTTAGAGGCAGTTGAATTAATATATAGGCCGATCGGGCTAACCGATGGGAAACCCCTACAGTATCCTTTCTCCATTACCTTAAGAAACCTCCCACACCACAACTAAACTACAATAAACCATGTCTCGATTTCCCTCTGTGGAGCAGTTGTCAGTTGCTTCAACGGACGCCGAGCTGTGCCATCAGGCAAGGGCCCTGGATGCAGTGGTGCGTGTGACCTCAACGACCTCTGCTGTCGACTTTGTCTTCGGAGCAACAGGTGTTCCCAAAGTACGGGCAGCGGAGGGTGAAGCCACGGTGATTATGGCAGCGAGTGACGAGTTCTGGGACGCGGCCTTTGAGCTGTGCGATGGTAGCCGCCTGCCCGGGTATGAGGGATTGACAATGGCACAGACTAAAGGTTTGACAACCACGGGCGACTTTCTCGGCGCCATTGCTCCATACCAACTTGCCTTGCAGCGCCTCTACCAACTCATCGTGGACTCAGTAAGTCCTCTGGCACGGCGGCCTTTTGTCGAGATGCTTCGTGAGTTCGACACTGCAGTTGGCCGCTACACCTGGGTGAAGGCCAACGGCACCGAGGCGCGCATGTACTACGAGGAAGCAGGCAACGGGGCCATCCCATTATTGCTCCAGGCGACAGCAGGGGCCGACAGTCGCCAGTACCGCTACTTGCTCTCCGACCCAGAGATGCAGAAGCGTTTCCGTATGATTGCCTATGACCTGCCTTACCACGGACGGTCCCTTCCGCCATCGGGCGCAAGGTGGTGGGAGGAGACTTATAAGCCGAGCGTTGAAGAACTGATGAACTGGGTCGTTGAATTGGCCAATAAGTTGGATCTCGAGCAGCCTTTCTTCATGGGCTGTTCAGTCGGAGGCCAATTGGCGCTCGATCTAGCTGCTGAGCACAAGGACCGGTTTGGTGCCTTTATTTCGTTGAATGGCTGGTATGATTGCCCGCCAGCATTTGTAAGCTTCTCTAATGACCTATTCCGGACGCCATCTATCTCGCCGCATCTCTTCTCAGCCAATATGATTGGAGCCACCGGGCCAAGAGCCCCCGAGGAAAATCTCCATGAAGTGCAGTGGATATACGGTTCCAGTTATTCGGGCATTTATGCTGGGGATAATGACTATTTTGCCACAGGGCATGATTTGAAGCGCAATGGCCACAAGATTGATGGAGCAAAGCCCGTGTACCTACTGAGCGGCCAATATGACAGTGCAACTCATGACCAAGAACATGGTGGGCCAGCAGTGACCCGGCATATACCGAGTATTGAATTCATCACGCTGAAAGGTCTCGGCCATTTCGCCATGTGCGATGACCCCATCAGCTTCAGAGAGGCTATCATTCCAATCATGGATCGTATTATCGGGCAAGCCAACAGAACTAAGTCATGAGAGGCACATTATGATAGAAGCGGGGCGCTTAATGATGCAAGCCGCCAAGAGTAATGGGGACCAAACGGGCTATCACTGCGCCGAACTAGCTGAGAGAATATATTCTGTTTATCAACATTCCATAAATTAATCCCCGGATCAGTGCCACCTGATCTGCCGTCCCCTCGGCGTGGGCTCAACATTATCTCCGCGTGTCTCCATGAAAACGGATCGCATGGGACAGAAAAACTAGTCCTTTTATGAGGCGTCCCATGAGTTACGAGAGCAAGTCAAGAGGTAACCGTCAGGTTGATTAGAGTCAAAGTAGTCACAAGGCTTCCTCGATCAAGGGTCGGAACAGCCGAAGCGAGCCTCTCAGATAAATCAAGTACTTCACTGGCAAGTCTGGTACATGACGGCAGAACTTGATTAAGAAATAACATTCCTTTCATCAGTGCTATTGCCTTTCTGGTAGTCATGCAAAGTGTAGAGGCAGCAATGCCAACGATCGACCCGCCAGCATACCATGTATTAAAAGGTTTAAAATACCATCGGGATTGCGGGGTTTAACGGGAAATATTGAGGACCCTTGAAGGAATGGGAGGTTCCACGTCATTCTGTCCGTATTCTGCATCCCCGCAGAGCCAATTTCCCCACAAACTGGGTAGCGCTATGCACGGACTTCGACCTGTGATTAGTGGCGTCTGAACACGAGCGCTCTGTTTGCCTCACCGTCCACCCGACGCCTCCGAATATTGTAAATGGTTCGTATTCATGCGAATCTGCGCGTAGACAGACATGTTTGCCTCGTTTCACAAATCCAGGAAAGATGACGAGCAGCTGTCGCCAAAAGAAAAAAAGCGGCGTAGGGACCGCCGAGCGCAACAAAAGCTTCGTGAGAGACGGGGTGTTCGGATTCAGCAGCTGGAGGAACAGGTCGCGTTCTGCAAGGAGCACCATGGCAACGGGCATGCCGAGTCAAATCTGGAGCGCATTCGGAGCCTCGAAGCTGAGAATGCAGCCTTGCGCCAGGCAGCACGAGAGATGTCGAACCTGGTCAGCACCGCACAGTCAACCTTCTCCCAGATGACCAGTCTCATCAATGGCGAGTGGGCGGCTGGCTCAGTCGTCAGAGACAATCTTGACCGTCTCTCACCTGTTTCGCCACGGCCACTTGAATCTGCCCTCGGAAGTGCACAGAATTCGCACGATTCTGTTGTGGGTGACTGCACGCCTTTCAGTGTACCAGCCATTCAGGGAGACGCCAATGAGATCATCAATAATCCGGACAGAAACACGTTGAGTAGTCAAAACGATGCCGAGGGAGACCCCGGCTGCGATTCAACATACCGTGACACTTTTCATATACAGATGAATGCTCTTCATGGAAGCCCGCAGGTTACAGGTGCCGTCTCAACAGGATCTGAAGCTAGCCCTGACCCTATTCTCCCTCCATCCACGAACAACGACGGCCCCGACGCTGGTTCAATAGCCCCACCACAACAGGGTAACTGGATCGTTGATCCCGAGGACTTTCCCGGGTCACTAGTCGACAACGTCGATCTAGATATTGCCTACTGCAACGACCAAGCCAGTGGGCCACTGCCGCAAGCCTACGTTGCACCGCAAGGCTCAGAGCCACAACAGTCGCCCCCACAGCTGCCTGTCCCGGAGGAAAGCGCATATCCCTCTTTGCATCTACGACGGAGTGGATTATCTACAGCCTACCCGGACGGAACCACCAACCGGCTCACCATTCCGACAGCCGTTGACCCCTTGTGGATGCTGTTACCAAACAGCAGCTTCGAGCATCCGATTGCTAGGGAATATTCGCCCTGGATGTGTTTCCCACAAGCCATATGTTCGTCACCTGCCCTCCCCAAACCCATTGATATCCTCTTTGGCTCAACAGACAATTATCTCGCAAATGAAATCCACAAGACACTTCGAAGATGGCGCACAGCCGAGCCAGAGCGTCTTGCCATCGGCTGGTTGATATATGTCCAGGCCAAATGGGTCACAAACCCTTGCAAGGATACTTTTGATCAAGTTCCCGGCTTCTTGAAACCTCTCCCTGAGCAGCTGAGCCATAACCACAATCCAAATTTAGATCTAATCTTCTGGCCCGACATGCGAGTGAATCTGATCAAAGGGTCCGGATCCTGGGACCAGCTGGATGAAATATTTAGTGCCTTGTCATGCTGTGCAAAAGTCCGGTGGCCATGGGGGAAGGAGATACTAGAGGCAACTGAAAACGACGGCCTTCGGATCCAACCTGATTTTCTCCGGACCTTTACTCAGCTCCAGGGCTGGGGACTGACGACGGATTTCATCCAGACATACTCGCAGCTGCTGGAAGGCTCAAGGGCCAGGGATATAGAGGAGATTTTATATACCGTCTCATGACAGCGGTTGGGCTGACAACCTGCAACGAAACTTGCCACTCATGGTGGTCGTAATAGCTAGCCATAAGAAATATTACACGAGGGACAAGACCCATTCATTCTATGGACGCCTGTATGCAAATGATGTGGAATATTGGCTTGTCATGTTACAGTTGGATTAGCATGCGGGTGGAAGGGTTACGCAGTAATATGGTCAACATCCACATCCCTCAGCAAAGCTACATTAAAGAAATATGTGTCGTAAGTCAGGCCCTTGACACTAATAAAATATGCAAAACATGGGCTTTGCGGATTTCAGTTAGGCCGAGGAGCAGTGAGCCTACCTAATCGAACACCTCAGTTCGCCTTTCGGGCAGTTTAGCACATGATTTTTTCTTGCGTTCATTTTACGCCACTGTTTTATATGCAATGGCGACTCCGGGCTGCTCTTGGGAGATAAATATCCTTTATTGATACAGCACTTTCAAGGGTCATCGTTATGCAGTGTGGCCGAACGCAATGTCTCTCCCCACCTAAAACAGACAGGCTACGACTTGTATAAGTAGATGCAATACGCCCAGCAAGTATTACACATTTCGAGTGCCACACTGTGCACTGCCGTTTTTCCATTTACTAGGTTTGCAGATGGACATATATATACGTCCTGACATTTGAGATCCTTGGGTATTCGGCCTGACGTCCAGGTTTTCAGAAGTGACTACAATGCCAAAAGCTGTGTCAACATTCGCAATACGACGTCAATCAATTAGGGAAATTGCCAATGATTCAGCGGGAACTTCCTAAATCGTAACAAATCACTGACATAAGTTATAGAAGCTAATTGACTAGGCCACTTCTGGCTAGATTAACAGACCCCTGCACAACAGGGATGCCTGGCTAACCTAAAGCCATTAGGTTGTGTGTGTTATTATTCCTTAGTGGGATTGGATGAATGACAAATTCAGGCTTCCTCAGTGACTCGCTCTACACTGCAGCCGCCATATATAGGGACAGGGGGCTGTATTTTGAATGGCATCGAAAATAAAAGACTCTAATTTATTGGGTCTGCTCATCTTTGTGAAGGCATCGCTGCTTTGTTTCAACATCCTGATTGTGCATAACATGTCGTATTTCTCCAACAATCAAGCCACCAGTGGCCCTATCGACTCAACAGAGTCAGAGAGCAGCGGTTATGGCGTAAATAATAATCCTGCTCTCCGTGTAATTGTGATCGGAGGTGGTATCTCTGGATTAGTGACAGCAATTGGCTTCAGAAGTCAGGGACATAGAGTCACGGTACGTCCCATTATTGTGTAAATTATCAACCAATTAATATGAGAACTAACGGAACGCGCTCATAGATTATTACAAGCTCGCAGTTTTCAAGCGAAGATAGCATCTCTATTGATCTTATGCCAAATGTCAATGGTGTTCTTCGGAGATTCGGAGTAGCTGTAGAGGATATGGACGGGACTGGTGGTAATGGCACCAGCAACGGTGTACGTCTTCTGATTGAACCTGACATGATTGCAGGGGATATAATTGCTAACTCGACATTTTAGATGACGGTACTTTCTCCATGTGGAAATCATATTCATACCATTGATACCGCCAAGTCAAGCGGAATGTGGCAACATGTATGTCCCAAATCCAACCGCATCTGCCGTGTAAGTGCTGACGCTAGAAGCCGTGGCATCGTGTCAGTCAGAAAGACCTCCATTGCAGGTTGAAACAAGTGGTAGTGGATAGCAGTGGAGAAGGCTTCCCGGTGTCATTAAAGACTGGAAGCCGTATTACTAGCGCTGATCCACTCGCTGGAACTCTTCAATTTGAAACTGGAGAGCAGCTTTGTGGCGATTTAATCGTCATCACCGACAGGCTTGAGGTAAGCATGGAACCTATTCTTTCCACTTCCTTTTAGGGGACACAAAATGTTGACCACAGTACTCTTAGTCGGGAATTATAGATGCAGTAACTGGAAGCAAGACAGCAGAGCCTATTGACATCGGTACCACACTATACAGCTATTTTATTCAAAAAGTAGAAATTGAATCACATCTGGAGCTGGCTCAGTATGTGCACAAAAGCGGCCATTCTTTCTGTTGGTCTGGAGACGACAGATGCCTAAAACTAGTATGTTCCACTTGCCCTTGATAAGGGTTTCTCTATCTTGATGAAAGTAAGCTAACCACCAATCTCAAGCATCCATTATCAAGCCGTACCGAATTTAACGTCATCGCAACCTGTCCTTCCTTACAATCTGACCACATTACTGATAGTAAGTGGAAACCCTCGCCTTGATACTAAGAAGATGATGTCCCAACATTGGCAACCCTGATTTGCAATCCATACATTCAAGGAGCTTGTTCAGCACATATGCTGACCTGAGTAATAGTGTGGCATTCTAACCTGAAGGTTTCAGCTTTGAGCAAAGCGTTTGACCAGTTCCATTCCCATGTGCGGGAAATCATCTCTCTCGCAAAGGAAGATACCTGTACAATCCGGCAATCTCAAGAACCACAGGAAATACTGTCATGGAACAAGGGTAGTTCGGTTTTAATCGGAGATGCCGCCCAATCCTATGGCACCCCAGAGTCACTTAGCATTGGGCTAGCACTTGAAGATGCTGCAGCTCTAACAGCTTTATTTCCCATGGGTGTCACAAAACAGGAAGTTCCAAATCTCCTCAGGCTTTACCGAGAATTCAGGAAGCCCCGAGCAGACAGAATGATTGAGATATTCAAGTTGAATAGTATCAAGGGGTCTATCCCCAACATGTCGGGAGTCGAGGAGTAAGTGGAATAGCACCACTGCGCGCGATCTCTCAACACATCTCGCTGACAATGGGAAAATAGGCCTATGGCTGAGGCTTTTGGCTACGATGCATGGGACGCCACTAAGCAGGCCCAGAGGCAACATTTTATTCAGCACAATCGCACAAATTGGCTCCGCCAACCAATCCAACTTGGACTTTATCCATCCCTGCGTCAGCACGCATCAGGCAAGCTAAGGAGGCCACAGAACCATGTCACTTGGACAAGATATGGAATACGGTTCCGGACATCTCGTACTGTGCTGGATGGATTCTTGGGCAAGGGCTTTAGCTTTAGGTCCCCGGGCTCTGTAGCAGAAGCGTCTTGGCTTACTGGGAAGAACGATGGCATGGACTGGTTGGGTGGTGCAGGCTATCACCACACCGGATTGATGCTTCACAATGTCGACTACACTAAAAAAAGCGGCGAAAGGATACACGGCACGTATCTTGTTATGATGATTGAAGACCAAACTGATGCTATTCTTGGCGGTCACGACGACTCCGGTATGGCGAAGCTCTATTGCGAGATCGACTTTAAGCGTATTGATGGAACAGCCGCTATGACCTTTTCATGGCGTGGTAAGACATTTGTCGATATACGTCTCCAAGGGCTAGGAAAAGTGTCGGAACCTTCTCCAGCTCAATCGGTCTCAGCAGCAGACACGCCAACCACAACCGACTTACCTACGGAAACAGGCATCATGTATGAGCGCTATGTTGGTGCTGTGGGCCAGCCAGGCGTTGCAGACGCCCAATATGCGGTGTTCTGTCCAATGACAGGCGGAAGTGGAGCCAAGACTCAGGTGACAAGCTTTGAGAGAGCAACCGGGGGCTCCGTGGAATATCACTGCGGAGATGAGCTGACCTTGCCCACATGGCATGGCTATGTGAGCCGTTTCGCGGAGATGCCTTTTTATGGGTTTGTTAGTGGGTTTGCTATCACAGGCACGGGAGTTGATGATAATAGAAGTGTTATTCGGATTGAGTAGATGAATTGTTATTGTCGGATACTACGAAGCTAGTAGATAGCCTGTGATTTACACTTGCTTTGTCCTTCTCTAGTTAGTATATCAATTTATCAACAAGAACACGGGAAACCGATACCAACTTGTACACTCGGGAGCATATTGAAAGAAGGAATTGGAAGAATGTATCTTGACTTACTTGGAATTTCGTGCTCGGACAAATACTATGGCCGAATATAAAATGCAACTTTATTTTCAATGAAAAGTAATTAGACCTATGAGTAGGATGGCAGGGTAGGGATAGCCTATTTTCAATAAAGCAGGTTATAATCACTGGGTTTACACAACTGTAGTATTCCTTTGACTGTCGCACGCCTGTACCCAGATACCACGCAAAGTAAGTTGACAGCCACAAGCGTTCAGATTGAAAATACGGTGTTATAAATTTGTAATTAAGATACTTAACAGTAATGGCATGAATAATTGTCTAGCATAAAATTAACCTAGATCACAGCTGAAGAATGTGGTCTTTTGTCTGGCTAAATGGGGCCGGTCATCTGAAAAGGCATAATGCGTCAGTCACCTGAGTGGACTTGGATACATTCGGCCCTTATCGGAGACCATGCGGACTAGGTGCCCCACCGGTACAGATAGTGAGGGTGGTCAGATGATTACGGTGCATATCCAGCGAATGTTTCAACACACTTGTGTCCATGGCACCATCTGGTCTGTACAGAAAATATCTCAAGCAGGGGTGTCGCATTTGTTGTCATCAAGGCAACCAGGGTCTGCGCCGCCGTGCAGAAACCCACACATTTGTGTTGAAGTCAGCCCCTCTAGCGGCAATCAGCCACTCGGGACGTACTACGTCAGCTGTTATCAATGTGTAGAAGAACGGTGAGGGTCCAAGACACCACGGAGATATCCGTGCATCCTAGTTAGAAAATATTTCTTTTAGTCACAATCGGGATGGGGGCCGACAAACCATACCGTACATGGCGTTTCTGCCCGATTGGAAGATGTCTTGTGTGGTGGATGCCACAAAAATAAGTTGTTGAACAGCTTCATCTTCAACCGGAGTTCAGCGTTTATACCGCTAACGGCTCCAAATACATCGCCGATCCTGGATGGAAGACACAAGCTTATATAGCTTGCATCTCTCAGTCCATGAATGCAATTTAATAACCTTTCGCCCCTAAGCATATACTGTATTGCTACCAACATTACTTCCAATTTATTGTTACTCTCGCCAAAATGATCATATGGAATATTCCTGAAACACTGCCCTGTTCAGCGGATTTATATACTTCGTCTGCCGGTGTTGACAATACTCCAGGGCGAAATCGGGGTGTACCAGATTCTACCAAGTTGAGAAACCTGGCCAGTTGCTGTAAACATCGACATACCGCGTTCGGATCTATTTTGGAGAATTCACGCCCTTGGGATGCCATGCACATTCTTGTTGATTCTCCTTGCATAAATAGATCCCCTTCACTCACTCTGGCTCCAGATATATGGGCATCCCCGTTGCTTGGTCTCAGAGAAACGTCTGCATTCCATAAACCACAACCATGCGACAACAATTTAGCAAGTGATGCTAAGTTGGCGCAGCAACAGACTGTAGTGGCTCATGATTCTCACAAAAATGCGATCTCGCAGTCTCTGCATGATTTTGAATTATGCGGAACTAAGAGGGCCAGATCTCAAGTTGATCTTGATGAGGGGTTCATCATCGGCGACTCGGACGATAGCTATGACTCGGATTACGACTCTGAATTAGAGACTTTAAGCGACGAGGAGCTCCAGATACCAGAAGAAATATTCTTAGATCCCGGTCACATCTTTCACTTAGTACGATCTGAACTCTCAAAGCTCGCATACAGCAATGTCATTGATACCTTGGTTCATTTGAAATATGTGGCACCGCCGGTGGATAGACTTCCACCAAGGAAACGGTTGAAGACAAAAGGCCAGCACCAAAACTCTGCCATGTCAAATTTTGGGGGATACTTTCACCTGGCATGCCCTTATTACAAACTCGACCCTGTAAAGTACAAAAACTGTCTACAGCATTACGATCTTGTGTCGATTGAGAACGTCATCCAACATCTGCGGAACCAGCATTCGAAGCCATATTATTGCCCGATTTGCAAAGAGATATTTGCGAAGGTTATGGACCGGGATAATCATGTTCGTGCCATGGGGTGTAAATTTCAGGAGTATCAGGAAATGGATGGAATCACCGAAGGCCAAAAGACGAAGCTTTTGCAACGCGACAAGTTATACCTAGGTGAAAAGAGGCGGTGGAGGCGGATCTGGAAGATAGTCTTCCCTGGCGATAAAACCCGTCCATCACCGTATCTTGAAAATGGGGTTGAGCTGACAGTGTCTATGCTTCGCGATCAATGGACTAGCGGATATGGTATGGAATTGACGGTGCGATTCTTGGAGCAGCAGGGGTTACTCCATCAACAGGAAGATATTCAGGACGCTCTTGAGGCTATTCATACTCTAGTATTACAAGACATGATTGCAAAAGTCCTTGGGGAGGATAGATTAAACGCTAGTCAATAAAGGGCACCATCATTGATAACGACTGTGACTGATTCTAAAGTATCTATCTAGGGATAAGTAGAAATCTTTGAAAGGCCTATTTATATGTCATTAGAAAGAACTGTCCAGTCCCTGTCTGCAGAGACTTCCAAAATGAATCCAGGCGTTGCCCGAAAACCCATGCCAATATCGTAGATCTTCGCAGACTTCGCAGGTGGAGGGCTGAGGCTAAGTGGCCTGAAAGCCCCCCTACTTGCCGGATTGACGGTACGAGGTTGATGCACCAAATTCATCGTCTTCTTTAGTTGGGCTATCGTTAGACGAGATAGCAATGACAGCTGAATTGAAGCCCTGGAAGTAACTGGCCAAATGGTCATCAATGATGGGCAACGGGTCTGTCAGTACGTAAGACGGAGGAAGACAGCCTTGGCCCGAACTGTCTAGTTCGCCAAATGTGGCATTTTCTGCATGGGATAACCCAATGCCAGGTTGCTGTGCCGTATCAACCTGGCCCTGGGTATTGTGCGGCATAATACTTCCGTGTTGGTAAAAGGTGGTTTCCACAGCACTGAAGGGGTTTGACGCCAGAGGTGCGCTGCCCAAAGCGGAGGCCTGAAATTCGCTGTCAAGGCGATCCTGCAGAGCGCAACTACCCCTCGATACATACATAGCGCGGCTATCCGACAATTCTGCCTCGCCCTGTTCGAATGGTTGGAGATTGTTCGCCTTTATCGACATATCATGCAGCATTTCCTGGTGCGAGTGGGCTTCGCACTGCTCGAGTAGAAATGATGCCAGTGGCCAGTCGTTGGGTAGCTCTGTACAGCCACTGTTGGTCTGACCATTGGTAACACCATCACTCTGAGGCGAGGAGTCAGCAAGCCTGTGGTCGATTGGACCCCCATCCTCAACTTGGTGTAATAGGACAGCGTCACCTTCATCGATAGAGGTTTTACTATCGCTGCTGCGGAAGCGCCATGGCATCTCTGGCTGAGGACAGATAACAAAAGCAGCAGACATGATTTTCTCAGAATACGACAAGGCAGTTCTCTCATCAACCTGAACTCCCACTTCCTGGAATATCGTCGCCAGCGCCTCCTGGATAGGTTTACGATTGATGCACCGAAGAATCTTGGCACTCTCCACGAGAGGAGCGTCGAGAAACGGCAGCGACTTGGGTCTTGTGCTACTGAAACACCTATCCCATAACCAATACCACTTCTCCAGGTCCAAATTCGCCTGCGCACCATCAGCTGAGCGCTTTGCAGGTCGCTTTACACGACGAAGTTCAACCTTGAGCTCATCCAGCTCCTTTGGATAAAACTTGTTTGGGCCGCGATTTATGGAGCATCCCTTTGCAGCAACATGTTTATCCCAGTACTTGATGGATACAAACTCCAAATAGCATGTGGGGCAGTAGTAGGGATTTGTACTGCAGTGCTGTCGCTTCATATGTTGCACGAGGTCTGCCCATCTTTTCAATGAATACGCCGCGCACGCAGCGTGGTTGGTGGGATCAAAGTACAGGAAATGACATGCCAAGCGAGGCTCGGCGTTGTTGTCCTCGTTGCTGTTCCCGTAAACAGCATTGTCATTGCCACTGTCATCGTCGCCCTGGTCGCTATCTTCATCATTGTCGCGCCCGCTAGCTCCCGGCCTGTCATTGGAGTCATTCCTGCTAGCCTTTCTGGCACCGCCCGTACGTGACTTTTGCTGCTTCCTGCTTCCTGTTCCTTTTTTCCGGGTACAACTCCCCTGTGGACTTCCACCGCCATGGCAGGATTTAACGTGAAACTGGTCTAGCAACAAGCAAAGCCTAATGATGTCTATGACAATAGAAAAGAGAGAATGGACACATCTTCGGTAGTGTTCCCATTGTTGTGCGAAGGACCAAGTTGGGAAAATACGTGCATTGATCGAGGCCTGCGTGGATTTTATGAGCTCGTGCAGCGGGCTAGGGAACCACTGGTGGAAGGCTCTGGGGAGGTTTCCGTGCGTTTGTGGGTCCTTGATTTGAAGCACTGAGGAAACGTTAGTTAGCGACCGGTAGCGTATAGATTGCAGTGAACTAGGGCGTGGGTGGTGGTGTACTTGGTAAAGGAAGGGTCTCACTGCTGGACAGCTTGCGACCACAGACCACAGAAGAATAAGGAGGTTTGAAATCCCCAATTCTTAGCTCGTCCTTTGACCCCAGTGTGATGAGGTCCTGGTTTTGAAGAGGTCTCGATCCAACCGATTCCCAATGGCGTTTCCTTTGCTGTGCGACAGACCCCCGCCGCCACGCACCGTTCTGGACAACCGATTTGGTGGGGAACAGCTCCAAATTAGCGAAACCAGGAGCCTTGCACAACAGGACATTTCCCAAAGAAAACACCGAGGTCAGGCTATTCCGAACCCACAGGGAGGAGTCGGCGATAAGCGATACAATTAAAACCAGAGGGAGGATAGTGCAAAGGAGGAGGCCGTATGTGCTTTGGGGAATACTTTTGAAGAGGGGAAAATTGCGAAACATGATCATGACAATTTCGCAGTTATTCTAAGACCGGATACCTGTGTGACAGTATGGGAGAGGGATGAATTTTGTGAACTGGAGCTGACGGGCAGAAACAAAAACCAAGCCCCCCAAAACGAAGGAGATAAAATGTCGCATTCAGATTTAAACACATCAATAGACTGATGCCCCGATATTAAAAAGATTGAACCAGACAACCCATCCAATTTAGAGAGGCTGGGTAAGCTACCCAACGCAGGGTCTTTTACATCAAACGACACAACTGTGTTATCCTCTTCGCCGCATAGACTCTATTCTATTCTTTTCCCTGGTGACGTTACAAAATCTCCACCGAATAGTTCCTCCACAATCCGAATGCGAATCCCGCTCAGATTACGGCGTGGGAATACCGAACTTCAGTTGAATTGCTCGCAGTTGCGTAAGCGAGGGACCTTTGTATCATCCATCATCTGCACTTTCGGTCAATTCGCCTCGCCTCATTGGGTGATTGGATATGAATACTACTCTGCACGATTTGTAATTTATGCACTGGCTGTGTGGACAATTGGACGAGGGAATTGAAAAATGGATGCAGCAACTAGGGCTAACCGAACCCATATGTAGATTTTTACACACTTTCTTTGCCTCCCAGCAGCAATGTATTAAATACAAGCCCTGTAAACATTTGATATAAGGGCGACCTACACTGGCTAGCCTCTGGACGCTCATAGTGTAGGTGATCTAGTACCGCCTTGATAATCGAATGAGACACTGGGCGGGAGGGAAGGCTAGAGATACATTTGCCTTGAAGGGCCTTTTTACAGTTTCAATTCCGTATTTCCGTATTTGCGGCATTTAGAGGAGGGGAAATGCCACTTAGAGTAGCATTTGTCCTTTTCACCACAGATGTGCAACTTGCTCATCGTACTTGACCAATTACAGCCGAGCATCACTTGCGAAATTCAATGCATCTTATCACAGAGAGGCAACAATTTACGCTCATAAAGTCTCGGGTGGCACTATTACGCTGCCATTTCTCTATATTCTCTATACGCTGGGAAGCGAATGAATCTAATGCATCTAATGCATGGTTTTAAGCCGCAACCCTCTCCACCTTCAGGCGTCCCGAGGGCTGTAAGCGACGCCCACCTCTCGGTCCAGCATCATAACACACGTCCATGGTGGATGATACGGGCACTCCCCGCAACACCGCTGCTGCAAGACCTCAAGCGGGGTCGGGAGGGAACATGGAACCTGTGAATTCGAGTCCTTTGTACTTTGTGTCTGAGTTAGTTTTGTTCCACCTAGTCAATTGTGGTGCGTAAATAATAGCGTTTGTGTGGGCGGTTGAGGGTAAAGACTGTTTGGCTTCCTGCCAACTAATGATACACAACCCATTGTATCAATAACCAGGGACCAGCACAGGTAGAAAGAGTAATCATGAATGTGGTGAAGTTTGACTATGCAACTCTTGCTAAAGAAATCTCCCTGTTTCATGATACAAATGAAAAATATACTTTAGCTAGGGGGCATTCGGAAATGGTATAATTAATAAGGTATCCGTCGGAATGTTGATAGGAATGGCTGTCTCCACAGGGACAGAATGTTACAAATGCCATGATTCATACTCCAATTATGCTTTCGGTCAGCGTTGAGCTGATTCCATAGCTTATTGCTAATGTTCCAATGTAGACGTGATCTTCTATCCCATGCAAACGGCCCCTCTTACAACCTCAAGTGGAAATCTGGGCGAGAAAATACGGCACAGCTCACCTCTAACAATTGGATTTCAAGCCGAGAAATACAAATCTAATTCAAAAATATGGAACATGTTATTTCACTATTTGCTCTGGAAGAAATAGCGTTATCGAAAACCTCAAATCCTACGTTTTGCTGATAAGGGTTTTGGAAAGGATAGTTCGATGGGTTAGGGGTTCGTCTGTACCCGTGTTTATCATTCGCCCATCTCACTACTTACGACATATATTACATTTCTTTACAGGATGCTATCTAGGCTGGTTGTAAATAATAAAACGCAAAAGTCAATTCGAGATTCTCAGTGCTAAGCGGCTTAAATATAGCGCCATTGAGACCGTGGCTTTTCTTGAGGAATGCAAAAGTCCAACATTCGACCAATTAGCTCATTCGAAGTCTAAATAAGACTTCGTACGTTTACGGGTTCTCAACTGGCAGTAGAGGTTTATAGGTTTATAGGTTTATAGGTCCTCGATAATGACGTATGAGCCAAAGCGCAATGATAAATAACGTTGTTTCTCTACTCCTGGTATGCATCTTGACTCCTCTTCACTAGCACTTTCAGATGTTGGTCTCGTCTACATTTTCATCACCGCTTGAAATACTTTGATGAACTTTCACACAATCTTAATACCACGGGCTCTCCAATGATGCTTGCCAACAGACTCCCAGGGACCTTATGGCTCCTGTGGATATCCTTGATAGTCTTCGGAGTCGAGATGGCCACAGCTACTCCGGTTTCTACGGATACAAGTGAAGCTGGCTCTAGCTTGGGAAGGCTATTCAACAGAGCCCAGATCTGGCAGCCCCAAATCGGCACTCCATGGCAGATCGTATTGCTGAACCCTGTCAAGGTTGGCAGTGGGGATCTCTCTCCCGATGTGAAGATTTGGGATCTGGATCTTTTTGACAACAGCGCCCAAACATTTGCTACCCTTCGCAAGAAGAACAAAAAGATCATTTGCTATTTCAGTGCCGGATCATGGGAGGCATGGCGTCCCGACGCAACCCAGTTTAAGCAAGCCGACCTCGGAGAGCAAATCGATGGCTGGCCACGTGAACGTTGGCTCAACATACGCAGTGCCAACGTACGCAATATAATGAAGAAACGAATTGCTTTAGCAGCGAAGAAGGGATGCGACGCCCTTGACCCCGACAATATTAACGGTTATGTAAGTTGTGTGCGATGCCATCATCGAGAGTCCTCTCATTACCACGCTCTCTGTGCGAATTCATGCTAATTACATGCTGATTAGCTAACTGGTAACGGGTTCAATTTGACCGAATCTGATGCCGTCAATTATATCAAATTTCTTTCCCAAACAGCCGCCTTACATGGGCTAGCCCTTGGCCTAAAAAACTCCCCATCCATTATACCCCGGGTTATCAAATATGTGCGGTTTGGGGTAGTAGAAAGTTGCAGCCGGTATTCAGAGTGTGGGCTATACCAGCCATTCATCAAGGCCAAAAAGCCCGTGTTCGAAATCGAATACCCGCCGGGTGCAGGATCACGCGTTTCTCAGAGCGAAGTGCAGAGCATCTGTCCGAGCACCATCAACATAGTGGGGAATAAAGGGTTCAGCGTTGTGATAAAGAAGCCGACTCTGGATGGATGGACTCAGTACTGTGGGAACTCGAGGATTTACATAACGCCTACTATACCACCAATAGCTTTAGTTGAGTAAAATAATTATTAAAGTAATATAATATATATATAATAATATTCATGGAGCGGTTGCTCTATTGAAATCATTCAAACACGCAACAGAAGTGGCCGTTTTCAAGATTGAACAGAACTGGCATAGGTGAGAAATAAAGCTTCTCATGAAATGATATCACAGCATAGGGTCTAGAAGGTCTCTGGAAAATATTCAATAATCTAGGCTATTCTCAACGAATCATGCAATCACATCCAAGGGTCAGTTGCAGCCCAGAACTGCCCAAAGTCTGAATAGTTGTCCCTAACAGGTTTCATCTCTCGCTTCTTGCAGCCTTTGTCGAGAGTGACATTGTTGAATCGATCCTTGATCCAGTTGAAATATTCAATTTGGCCAGCCTGAGCAGCACCATCGTGGCCAAGACCCGGATAAATCTGGAGCTGTACTGTCGAGTCGGGATAAGATTCGCATGTCTTGTCAAAGTCCTCTATGGTCAAGTTGACAGATGTGAGGACGTCTTGGACACCCTGGACGATAAGCATCGGAGCTGCCAAAGCGTGTGGCCCAGGGTTGTTGTATCGCTTATCCCAATCGGCGACGGCATGATGTTCAGTCCAACTGGTGTTCTTCCAAATTTGGTCTAAGCTCAAGTCAGAGAAGAGGTATGATCCAGTCCGAAGGCAACCTTGGCCCAATAGGGGGATCCGCTCAAGCAGCGTGTCTGTAGCATAGTCCTCCAGCTTGATAGAAGGATAAAGTCTGGACACTGATTGCAAAACGTAGACCGGGATAGCGTTACCCATGGATCCCGAGTTCCCTTGTTTGAAGAACCCAGAGATGAGCTTAAGAGGACGAAGCGCGGGAGCCAATGATACAGCGCCGAGGAATCCACCAATGGCTTTATCCTTGTTCGCTTCACGTTCGTTGGTGCGCCAGGCAACCATGCCGCCTTCACTGTGCCCAGTGACAACCCACTCGTGAGAAATGAGACTTCCAAGACCCTTTCGAGCAGCGACCAAACTAAAACTGGCGTCGTGGGCGTGCAAGGCTCCGGCCTCATACATGAACCCTTGAGGGATGTCAGTCCCCAACCCAGCATAGTCTGGGGCAATGACAGCGTAGCCTTGCTGGGCCAGAGCAAAAGGGCCTTCCCATTCGTAGTAGAGGACCTTGTGGTTGGATGGAGCGCAATGCCGCGGGTTTCCGGTAGTACCGTGGGTCCACACCACTGTGCGAAGCGGCTTGTCATCGCCAATGGGATTGAAATATGGGATCAGAGCAAATGCCGTGGCTGGAATAGAAGTCCCATTGGCATCCTGACTGATGTAGAAGAACCTGGACAAGGACATTCCGGCTGGCACAGTCCATATAAGAGAAGCCTCATTGGATGATAAGTCCTCCCACTTGACAAGGTCTCCTGCCGAGTAGTCGGAAATGTTGTTGGGACTCTTGTAAAACGAGTCAAAGTCCAAGTCATGGTTGACCCATTGTCTTTGTTCAATTGTGAGGGCTCCGCGATAATTGTTCTGGCAAGTGGAATTGCAGTACGAGGCAAACTCTTGCGCAAGGGTGATTTGCAGCTCAGAGGCTGTGAGGAGAGCCAGGTTAAAAAGGCTGAAACGCATATTTGCACGCTAATGTAAGACGGTCTGTGCCGGTGCGTTCTCTGTGACGAGTAATAAGACGAGCAAAGGCGACGCCATTTATACCAACCAAGTCAAGCCAAGGCTCGCCAATAGCTTAATGTTTGTTCATTCACCGAGGGGAGCAAATCCCGGGGTACATTACCGAGTCTGTCCCAAGACTGCCGACTCCAATGCGGAGTCATAGAGTGCGCTTCCACTTCGATCAAGATTTAGCGATCATAGGCCTGCAGGGGCTATTGGTGGCCTGGGCAAAGGCTTTTGCGGGGAAATGGTTTTAATTTCCTAAATGAGATGGGTACCAGATCCGATCTCTGCATTTTACATAATTGTTTATTCACTAATGTTACTGTCGCAAACAATCTGGGTCTTTGGAGCGATGGGAGCTTTCCGATTGGGGGCCCCGGACTCCATGAAACTATCATCCACTACAATCTACCCCACGTATAAATCATCAATTGAATCGCAACCACCATCAGATATGGGTAAGGTATTTTACCAGTCTTGTGGTGCAATACCAGGGGCGATGATAATATCCGAACTTCCGTTCTGCTGCTCGAATTTCACAAGCACAATTGGGATTGTGCGCATAGTTTTATACAAATAGAAAGCAAGCTAGCCCTCTGGAAACGTTGCATACTGCAAACTGTCCTCAATGGTGCTGAGTTATAAATCTCCGTCCGACAGCGGAAAACTTCACTCCAAGTCTGACTCCAAATTCATGTTCAATGCGCGACAATATAATTCAACCTACGCATGCATCTAAAGATTTACCGAAATGAACTAGGATACAGCTTAATCTGGGGTTCCACCTCTAACCGAGCTGGCACTAAACTTCTACATCTGGCAAGTGTCGGACTATCCGACGAGACCCTTAAATGACCCGCCCACGTGATCTCCATCGTCCGGCTCAGTGTGGGCACGGCACGACCCTTAACCCCGATCACGGGTTCAGCATCCTTGGAACAGATTGGGCGTGTACTCTGGTTAACGAGATGTGGTTCTCAATGCATCCACGTTACACTATTAGATGGTTCATCTTCGTCTTATACACATGACAACCGCTCAGTATTAGAACACTGAAAGGTTTGAGGAATCCTCTCAGAACTTACTACCTAAAACTATCCCTTTTCACGTATGAGTAAGGGAAGTAAAGGTTCAACATTTACGTTATTTTTAATGCTTGATGCCAAAACCCACTCCCCCATGGCCCCACAAGGCTTTGTCGGAGTCTCCGACAACACGTCAACTTCACTGGGGGTGGAAGATCCACTTGGATTGTGCTGATGATCATGTTTCCCCGCGGTGATTCTGTCGCTTACTATGCCTCGGTATTATTGAAACCCTTATCCAGTAGTTCTTTTTTGGGATTGGTTCCATTTGATTCCTTTCGTCGTGAATGATGTCACTTTGAGAGTCATTACCCTGCACCACGCAGTAAGAGTTGTGGGTCTGCACTGGAATTTCAACATATTTGACTTCGCAAGTTTTCGACATGAAGAGACTGCTTGCGACTGTTGTCATTGTTTTCTTGATATAAAAGAATATAGGCCAAAATTCAACTGGATCTTGATTTTATTCAATTGAGTTCATTAATGCAATTCCTACTTTCTGACTACAATGGTAAGAATTTGATTCTTCTTGTAAGCACTGGCAACGTCCAACGCACTTCTCCCGTTCTGGTCTTCTTTTAGCGGATCAACCCCTTTTGCCATCATCGTTTCAAAAAGTGCCTTGTCATGCTCATGGCTTTTGCGGTGAGTGATTTCTCGTCCAGCGATGATGTGCAGCGCCGTTTCGCCATCATTGTTCACGGCAAATACGTCAGCGCCGCTAGCCGGCGGAAACAATCGGTCGTAATAATCGACATGACACGTGCCTTTCCAGCCCCTTCCCTGTCTTGTGGCCGAAAGATATGCCAGAAGAGGGGTATTGCCAGCCTTGTCTACGACATTGATCGAGCCTCCTTTGGCTAGGAACCTGTTCCAGAGCGCCAGGCACTGTTCAAAGTAGTCGTCTGGAAAGTCCACATGCACCATTCCGTCGTAAACAATGTTCCGATTATCTTCTAGGCATTGAATTGCGATGTGATGCAGGGCCGTCAGACCGTTCGGGTCGGCCTCCAACAGACTGGCGCCTTTGGATAACAGCAACTCACAGACTTTAGGCCGTAAAATGCGGAGAGCATAGTGTAAGGGCGAAAAACCCTTGCCATCCTTTACAAGGAGCGTGGATTCGACCTCCTTGCGATTGATGAACTGCAAGACAACCTCATCCGGCACAGTAATGTTGTCCAAGAGATAATGGAGCGCGGTATTTCCTTCATTATCAACCAGCTCAGCATCCGCGCCATAGTCCAGTATTCGCAAGGGCGGCCCAACCACCTCTAACTTCAACTGATAGAACCCAGGTAGCGTTTGTTGCATGTCGCAGGAAGCCATGAGAATAGTCCTGTCTCGCTGATCACGACTGTTGAAGTCAATCCGTGACAGGCATGGCTCTTCTAGTAAAGTCTCTATGACTGGATACTCTGCACATTTGAAGAGGAAGTGAATCATTGTTGCCTCGTCGTTTAGCGGCAAGTATAAATTGGCTCCGTACTGGACTAGGGCACGGAGTAGTGGTACTGAATGCGAAATCTGACGACCGTAGTTGGAAAAAGCTGCATATAATAGTGCATACAGCTTGCAATGCATTAGGATGGGAATATGTAAATCCCTGCCGCGAGACATTTCGTGGAGAGAATCAACATTGACGCCATGATCAAGGAGGAGCTTTAAAGCCTCAAGGTTCTGATCGCGTATGGCTGCGAACAAGGGCCTTTTATGCCCGATTGATGCAGATGCACCACTGTTAAGCAACTGGCGCGCTATATCAGGCGCCAACGAAGCCTTGTACAGGGGACACAAGCCTTCGTTATCTAGAGCGTTCGGGTCAGCTCCACATGCAAGAAGAAGGCGTACAGCGTTTGGTCGACAATACCCCTGCACACGATGTGGACTGAGTTCGTCCTGTTGTGGTCCACGTGCAGCTATGTGAAGGGCGGTCTGGCCTTGTGCGTCTCGCACATCCACTGTGGCTCCATTGGTGATTAAATATTTTATCCCGTAAATCTGCCACCAGTGATCCGCCGATGCAAGTATATGGAGTGCGGTTCCCCCAGCGACAACTTTGTCGTCCATGTCTTGACCTCTGCTACTTTTGTCTACAGTAGCGCAACGCGCATCAACCTCAACACCAAGTTTCTGTACGAGAAGTTGCAACATCAGCATGTTTGGTTCAGGTGACTGACACGCGAGCTGTAATGTAGTCAAACAAGTGATATTTTCATAATATCCTCCTGGTGTTCGTAATTGCTCAACTGCATCCTTGACAGAGGCAAATGAGCTGAAGTGCAAGAATAACTCAGATAAACCCTCGGCCACCTCTAGATGGCGGGGTTTTGTCAGTTCTTCCAAAAGACTTCTGCCGGAGGGATTGGATCGATTGGCTTCAAAAACATTAGTTATAATGTGTATCGCGTCTTCACATGTCAGAAGGTCGAGGTATGAAAGCGGCGACTTAGATACCTGGTCGAATAAGACCTTGTCTTGACTCAGCATATTTAACACTGATCTGGGTTGCATCAACATCATTTGAGTTCTTATATGCTGCCTTGCTTCTCGGCTGTTGTCATTTTTTCTTCTAGGGTCTTCTAAGCTTCTTGTTGCTTTAGCGAATAGCTCCTCATCAGTGGCAAATACTTCAACTAGCTCAGCACAGCCTACACTTATGGCCAGCTCTAGGGCCGTTCGTCGAGATTTGTCCAAAGAGGCTGGGTCTATCTTTTTATCCAGCAGCATCCTCACGATGGAGCCAACTCGGGGAAAGAAATTCCTTCGTGCCGCTGATTTTGGCTCGCCATACCGACGTTGGTACCATGCTTCCGCTGAGTGGGGCCTGTATTTGGACCTTGAAGCGCCTGGTCGGAGAGGATCTGCAGGAGGCCCTCGCAGACCTGAATTCTGTTCTCTATGGACATCCCATATGCACTGTTCCGTTTTGAACTCAGCACACGCATGGAGATGAGTGCGTTTATATGAATCGACGATATGTGCATCAGCCCCATGTGTGAGCAGAAGCGCCACCGACTCGGCTTCGCCTGAGATGCAAGCATAGTATAGCGGTGTTCTGCCATATCTGTCCTTTTGATTGACGTTCACGGATTCTGACGCGTCCAGTATCTGGTAAACAATATCGGGTTTCCGAGCGCGACAGGCCAAATGCAGTACATTTTGTGAATCGGCGGTCAAGGGCCTCCAGTCTGCCCCCGCAGCCACTAAAGTAGCTACCTCAAACCCAGATCGCATAGTCGCCATATGTAAGGCGGTAAAGCCACCCTTGTCTCCAATCTCAAAGTTGACGGTTTTCTGGTCGTTGATGGCGTGTACAAATTCAACCGGCCGGAAACCATTGTATAGGCTCCTCTGGTCGGTTGATGTCAGATACAAGTGAAGAGCAGTGAGGCCCTGATTATTGACGGCGTTGACAGGTATCCCGAGGCTAACAAGCCAACGGACGCAGTTGGCCATACTCGGATCACAGTTGTACCAAGAGGCCATGTGGTGGAGCAGTGTGTCTCCGTTGTCATTTCTGACAAATGGATCTACTCCGACAGCTCTGAACCTTTCTATGTTCGTTCGGCTGAAGCTAGTTCGGCAAAGAATGTGCATGACATTGTTACCTGCATAGTCTACAGCATCTGTGGATGCTCCATGACCCTGCAAGACACGTAGCTTATCCTCGTCTGTTACACAACATAGATAGAGAGTATGTCCTTTGCTGTTTCTTGTCTCCATTTCAATTCCTTGTGCGAGAAACATTTCCAGGAATGCCGTAAATTCGTCAATATTATTTCGCAAGGCCAGCCTAAACCAGCATCGCTGTTTCACTCGCATGTCGTTGCATCTTGACAACACCATCCGGAACACATCAAGGCCAGCAGACATTGCATCTTGAACCGCAGTGTTTCCTTGACTGTCCGATAGGGTAGGATCGGCTCCATGGTCAAGAAGGTACTTGACCGTCTCTTCTGTGTATTCCACTCCCCGTCTCATAGCATCATGAACCAAGCACACCTGCAAAGGTGATTTTCCCCGAGAGTCTATTTCGTTCGGGTCACTACCATGCTGGACTAGAAGTCGCACAGGTTCAATATTGCGCTGATAGTAAAGGACTAGATGTAATGGAGAGTCACCCCGTGGACTAGTCTTCTTAATGTCCGCCCCTGCTTCTAACAAGGCTTGGAGCGCGTGTATGTGAACTGATGCGAAACTTCGGTTTACGCGACCTGCTGCTGCGACTAACAGGGCGGTATTCCCTTCGCCGTCAAGTTGCTCAAGATCAACACCTGCCCTGACCAAAAGATGAAATACATCCAGGCACTGAGAGTTGTTGTGATCTTCCCATGCCAGTATCAAATTGTGCAAAGGTGCCATCGCCACATCTTTGTCCACTTGGCAAACCCAAATGAATTGCCGTGGCACATATTCACAAGGCGCGTTCACGTCCGCGCCACGATTGATAAGAATTTCAACGCATTTCGCGTTGGCCTGCCCACAGGCAAAATACAACGCGGTGCCTCCGCGGTATGTCGCATTAGCTGAAACGTTGGACAGGTTGAGAATCGCTACAACAGCGTCAGTGCGCCCGAATCGGCAGCATTCGCATAAAAGCTGCTCTAGTTGCTTTTGGTTGCAAAAAGGTATCATTGTTATGACAGTTTCCGTGTGCCCAGCCTTGCTGGCATAGAAAATTGCACACTCCCCTCTTGTGATGCGCTCACCGCTCCCACGAAACCCCAATTGATCTTCTGCTGTTTTAATTGTGTCTGGCTGAACGCCGCTCTCAAGAAGGAGTCTAACCACATGAGCGTGATTCTTCCGAGCGGCGAGATGAATGGGCTTAACGCCGCACGCATCCTCTGCGTTTGGATCACTACCATGTTTAATAAGCAAGGATACAACATTTGAGTGTCCATTTGCCGCTGCCCAGTGCAATGGGATACGCTCTTGAGCATCCATAGCGGAAACAGACAATCCCTGCAGTATAAGCCTGGAAGCGAGCCCGGAAAGCCCAGCAAAAGCAGCAATGTGGAGCGTTGTTGGAATACCCTCCGTGCTATCCCGGAATTTTGTTGTTGAACCCCACTCAAGAACGAGCCACCTCCAAAATGCTACATTGTCGGTATTTAGGAACTCGTCAATTGCAGCAAACATCTCGTCGTCCTCCACGTCATAGCGACTCGAATGGTAGGACCAATTTTCCACGGCGTAACGGAGGAATGGATGTTTGAGGTGTGCTTCTCGATATTTGAACGAATCATCTTGATCATCCAACGCGAAAGGCCGCTTCCGAATCTCTTCAGCTCTGTCGAACATGCTTCGAGGCTGGAAATAGTTTATTGACGACGTGGCAGGCAAGTGGCCAGAGTGTTTATCCTCTAGTAACAACGAACCAGATTGAAGGTACAAGAGGCAGTTAATTGCCATGCGTTTATGTGCCTGTTCGGAATCAATTACTGGAAATTCCTCTTTCAGTTCAGCCCCCGCGAGTGTCTTTCGATTATCTCCACGCAAGAACTCAGTGAATGAGTGATGTATAACCTGCAGAGTCTCATCTTCCAAGATTTCCACTAAAGGTCCACAACATGTGGAAACCAGGGTTTTAAAGCCTTGTGGAGCTGCGATACTGGGACAAACGCATTGAATGAGACCTGCAAGCTCAGAAAGCCGCAAAGGGCGGGATGCATGAGTCACTGCTTCAAGGACCAACACTTGGATATCTGTGCCGACTCCATGTTCCTTGCGCTGCTTAGCCAACATACTAGTGTATATCTGCTCTATACCAACAGGAAGGGATTCTTCTAGAACCCCGATGTCTGCTGGGCTTTCCGACAATAGTGAGGCTTCTAACTGATCCATGGTAAGTTTGGCATAAAGGAACAAACCTTGAGACCTCGCCGCCACCATGTGAAGAATCTGCTCTTTGCTCTGGGTTTGGACGGAGGATTTCGGTGATTCATCAAACCGATGGCCAAGATATGACATTATATCAAGATTGACAAGTTTTTGTTGCAGGCTAATATGGACTATGGACGAGTCGCGCAGAGCGCTTTGCAGGTGCTGTTTGGGCCGACTAGTGAGAAGTAGCTTCAACGAGCTGGGTCGGAAACTGGCCAAGTTATTGAGATGGTCGAGAAACTGCCTGTTTTCTTTGGTCATTTCATCCAAGGCATCCCCAACACAATAGATCTTGGGGACGCATGGTACGCCTTCAAGGAAAGCCTGTATCAGATCATTGTCTGACGTTTCATCCAGCTTAGTCTCCAGTCGCGACTGGAGAGCAAATTGAAGCTTGGGGGAGTAAGGGAGCAGCTGAGCGAGCCAGTCTTGAATGAGAGCACGTGGCAAAAAATTTGCAGCGACGATGTTTCGGAAGAAGAAGAAGAGTACCGGGCATCCTTCAGTAGTTCGCAAGTGTTGGATGATGGATGCTGCCATCACCGACTTGCCAGCCCCAGGCACGCCTTTAATCCAGAGGCTGCCATGATCTGGGGAATCGTGCCATTTTTTATACTCATCCGTCTCGCAGATCCAAAGGCCTGTTCCTGGGGCCTGCGACAGCAGATGACGGCGAAACTCACTCGATTCCGCGAGATAGTCGGTAGGTTGAAGCCACTCGCGGATTCGAGCGAGGGTTGCAGTGCTTAGCGCCGTGTCATCATGATTAACCACCTCATACTCATCAGTAATAGCCGCCGAGCCTGGCATGATGTTAAATGTGAGTCGTTGATGGCTGTGACATCCCCAAAAATATTGAGCTGAAATGGAAGTTTTGGCCGCTTGCCGTCCACCTTAACTTCAGGCAGCTCGCTGTTAGCTCGCATTATGCCTTTAGCTACGGGTGGGGACGAATCAAATGTCTAGGTAGCTGTAGTCACGTGCTCATACTAAACAGGCAAAGCCGCCTGCGGTATCAAGAGCATCGGGTCTCTGTAGCCAGCGTCCCGCAGGGTCCAAAAGGACCGAATTGTAGGGCGAGGCGATGAAAGGTAACCTGTGAATATGGCATTTGAGCATAGCCTTTAAAATACGACGTTAAGATATGCACACCAATGATGACAGGGTGTAGATGCACGTGCAATCCCGCCAACCAGGCGATGTTTGTTTTAGTCTCATTCTCTAAAGTCACAAATGGATAAATACTGTTGCCATAAATGCAAACATAATGACAACTCCTCTCTCTCCCACAAACATGTGTCCTCCAGATGTTGAGTCTGTTGCAGATGCCAACGGAGGCAGGGATGGGGGCGTGTGTCCCACCACAGTCCTTGTATACGGCTCTATCGAGGAGTATGACAACGAAAAGCTGCTATAAGTAAAGGTGGGAGTTGTTTCGCTTGCAGTCGTTATTGTCGGAACCTCAACAGTCTTGTTGCGCACTGATTGCGATGCAATGATAGTCGAAGGCATTGGTCCAATTGTGTAGCTCTCCTCCTTGCACAATTCGCTGGACCTGGCTGCAGAATCAGACCCACCGAGATATTCTCCCACGGCATCCAAGCAGTTGTAACACCTGTATTATCACAAATGTTAGTGGTTGCTCTAAAAGAATTGTTTGCTTCTTCTTTCCCACATCGTCGTAGAGACTTACGCTTGTCGAGTGGGAATCCACCCCGATTCACAAATGCATTCGTTGTACTCAACTAGGCCTCCATCTTCGTTACAAACTCGTCGGAGATTGTCCGATGCCTCACAAATTGATCCTTTCCCATAGCAGTACTCATATCCCTCATCGCCAATATCTGCAGCGCTCAGCAGGAAGAAGCCCAGCATGAGCCATAAGAGCAGGTGGAGTCGAGCCATGACAAGAACAGGACTCCGAAATTGGGCCAAACACCATTCACAATATTGCCCTGATGACGGGGTGTGCTCCTGTGACAAGGCTTTATTATTATAAGGTACCAGCAAAGAATGGCTGCCACCATTTGACTCGACCCGCATTCAGCCCCAGCTTGGCAATTGGCAAGGATCGCTCGTTTGTGCCGCAGAATATGCCCGTCTTACTTTCAGCTGCGGCCTTGATCCCTGTCACCAACTCCAACGGTCACGGAAATTATGCCTAATTTACGGTTATTTGGACGTCGCCGGCAGAGATTGGCTGGCGAGGACATCGGTCGTCCCACATTGATAAGGTGAAAGCAGGATGGCGCGAATGATCCTGCAGAACAGCGCCAAGTAGCCCACCAACAATACAGGGGGTGCCACATGGTGCATTTGCAACATTGTCGAGGCTTTTTCCCACCTACCAAGCATATTTATCTGTGGCGTTTTCGCAGATGAAACATGTGGATTTTGCTAAGTTGTGCGTCAACTCGGTCGTTCCGCTATGAGGATTCAGTGAATTGCAGCTTTTCATAATTCATGATGGTCGAGTTAACGGCCGGTTATGTAGCCGGTGTGATCGCCTTTGGTATTGTCATAGGTGGGTCGACGCAGATTGAGGCCGTTGGCAATGGGCACGCTAATCTGCTCTCTGTTTAGCCCAGCTCTGGTTTCCAACAGCTCTCACATTTATTCTCGCTGGTCGGCTCAATGATCGCGCGACTGCTGCAACATGGTTCGTTAAGCCCCTATCTAATTGACCTTTCAACCTAGTTTCTCTGATCGCATTTAGGAATGTTGCCGGTAGAGTTCTGCAAAGCTCTCATTGGCCACTTCTGCTCCAAACAGACGCAGCCCAACATCATGGTGTTCGCACGTCAGTGGCTCGGATTGCCTTTACTATCCCGCTTATAACGTTTCTCGTTTCTATTGCTGGTGTTATAACCCCTCTTGGTCTATACGAACGAGACGAAGTCAGCAGCGACACCACGTTGGGGTCGTTCAAGTATGTCCCTGATTCCAGCGCCTTCTTTTCAGGGACCTCATCTCAGAGGGATGTTCCTTTTACCCGCAAATGCTTAGTACAAGCATGTTTTCTTCCATGCCCATACAGCTCCGGAAGCGTTGTCTACTCCAGAAACTCAACAGCACTTAGGTGTAATGAAGCGGAACTGAACTCTACAGTTCCAGAGGTCTTACACGATATTTACATGAGTGGAACCAAGAACCACAAGACAACAGTTTCTAGCTTTTTTGATATTCAGTGGCGGCAGCTCACAAATAATTTCAACCTTCAGTTTGACAAGGGGGAGCCGATTCCATCAGGAACATACCGTTTCTTGGAAACTCTTGCATTGACGGATGACATTAGGCCCGTCGAAGGATTGATAGTCGATGCAAAGAATGGGGGAATCGGTTTCAGAAATCACACCCTACCTTCCGGACACACCAGAGGCGTCACATGGTCTGAAGACCTGCTATTTATCGAGCCCGAAGTTGAGTGTGTCAACATGAACCTCACGCTGGACTTCACGGTGACAATGCTACGTGACGGCGCCCCTGGGATTGGTATCTCCAGGATGGTCCTGACAGACCGCGGCGGGTTCGTTAATATTAATAAAACAAGCCCAGTGTTTGACCAAAGGAATGGCATTAACAGGCCAGACCTCAAAACACGAGCATACCAGGCAGCCTGGCTAACTAACAGCGCCAGCATGGGGTTTATGAATCTGACTGACCCTACAAATAAAACCACTGGCACCAAGATGTACGACAGAATCGACTCCAAGATGAACAAGGAATTTAGACTACCAATCCCTGATTACAGTCCTGCGGGTATTGAGCACAGCTCTCTAGAATTCCGTGACGAATTCGGATCGACACTTGGGATAGATAACACCGGTATCGATGAACAAGTATACGAAAATCCATGGGGCCTGATCGAAACTGACTTTGACATCCCACGTAAGTTGCAGAATATCTTTGATTCACTCTATTTACCAGAACTGATAATAAATCCGGATCAGTGTTGACTTGCGAGGGATATCAACTTGACGGGGATACCTGGGTCCAAAGCACAGCTTCAAGATTGAACAACAGCTATGTTATGTGCCAAATTATTGAGGGCACTCCCCGCCGCATCAATGAGGGACACCCAACCGTATTTGACCATGCCAGCAAGTGGTCTTCGCCCTTATATACGTGTGCATCAACGGTCAAAGCCACCATCAAAACGGTTACATTCTTCCACAATAGCACAAGCAACGACCTTGATAACCTCGTCATAAGAGAGGTCAAAAACAAGGAGTACGAAAATGAAGATGAAATGCCTCTATGGGGGTTGGAGGAATGGGATTTCTCTCTCAATCAATATCTGCCAATTTGGGGTCTCGTGGATAAAGCATACGAGGGCTTCCAGAACGTGAGCACTGTACGTGCGCCATCTTACTACATGGTCGGATCAAAAGTCGCAGCATCAAGCCTCATTTCATTAACTGTAGCGGATAACTTGCCTGGATCCATCGTACCTATTGGCGCACTGCAAGCTATTCGAGAGAATACCGGGGACTCCCTCACAGTTTCTAGTGAGAGAAAAATTGACATGACTGGCCGGAATAGCATGAGTGTGTGGATGAAGTGGAGGGAACTTTCAAACTCGACAGAAACTATGCCGAAGATTATCAAACTCCTCTGGACCGATCTCGCAGCATCAGCAATTGTTGGGTCAAAGGGCGCGCTGGGATCGGCAAACGAAGGCACTGATGCTGCAGAAATCAATGTCCGGAGCACCGTCCATCGAGTCAAATACCGTTGGCCATTTGCGATTCCTGCGTTTTTGTCTTGGGGTTGTCTTGGCTAGTGTCTTGGGGTTAACCGTTTTGGGGCACTCGAGTCTTGGTGTATTGAGGCACAGGTTTAATCAGGTGTCGAATGGTCGAATTCTCACAACCATTTTCTACCCCGACTCTAGTAGCTTTGCAGTTCCCCCAGCGATATGGAGCAAGGCTAATGGTGATAAGATGATAGATTTGTCTGAAGGGTATCCAATGGCCCAGCAAGAAACAGAGCATGAGGACACCAAGGGTTCAAGTCAGGATAATTCTGGCCAAGACAACGCCCACCAGCAATCATGATTTAATTAAGCAAGAAAACTCAGTCTTCACTTCATAGAATTTAGGGTAGATACTGAAAGTGGTTATTTTTTTTAATAAAAAAAAAACCCGAACTCGCCTGATTGTCTTCTGAATTGCCTTGTGCGATTGGCAAGAAAAGTTTCCATGGTTAACTCAATTTATCGGGTAGGCAACGCCATGACTCAGACAACAGGGATACTGTTCCAGGACCAAACAAGACTCCCAACAGCACACGTGGTTCCATTTCGAGTCAAGACACGCAAAGGGCTGACAATCCTAGTTTAAGCTTGGTTACAATTTTAACATGAATTACGTACTGTATCAAGCTCTGACTCTCACGAGAACAAAACTGTGGCTCCGATCGGGACATTTTTTTAGACAGGGTGGATCTCGTCATTCGATGTCCCTTCGCTAGCCGAGTCGGAAAGACGCGCTAAACCTGCTTAGTACTGATAAGGTTGGGCAGATCGACCAATTGACGCGTAAGAATGCCTGACAATGTGGGTATGCTCTCATCTTAGCTGCCAGAAGGAGAAATGACGAACTGTGGACCTGGAAAATTGACAAGCCATGGGCGTTCTCGACCGGTCAGGAAACATGGCGAATTTTGGGCGTGCCCCGAAGAAGTTTTTGGCGTGCGACGAGCAACAAACAGATAGAAAAGGATCGATGCCGTAGTTAGTTGATGAGATGCGTAGTTGGTAGTAATACAGGAAATATCTCGACTTGAAGCAATGGAGAAGCAGTCAACCATTCCAACGCAGACTTCGCCAGAAACGACAACACAAACCAAACCGGAGGTTCAGATCACAGTCTATTCAGAGCCATCTTCCGATTCTGATACTGGCCATGATGTAGAATCTGTGAGCCCTTCAGGTCCAGTGGACATTGAGTCCGATCTCGGGGCGTGGTTGTGCGTCTTGGGGTCTTTGCTGTTCCTTATCCCATCATTTGGTATATCCATCCAGCTTTGCGACTTAATTGGGCAATGGGCAGTCACTTATAACCGAATTTAGGTTTCATGGCTTCTATTGGCACAATTCAGTCGTACCTCAGTCTCAACCAGCTCAACGACTATTCCGTCGGACAAGTCGGATGGATCAGTGGATTGTATCTATTCTTGTCGCTGATCCTTAATTTCAAGATTGGCACCTGGCTGGATCGTTATGGGCCCCAGGTCTTGGCAGCGATCGGAGCTGTCACTACCACAACCACGTTCCTGCTCCTGGCGCAATGCAAAACGTACTGGCAATTCATGCTGTGCTTTGGCGTCTATGGGAGCATCGGGACTGGAATTGATGCCGTCACTGCGATTGGTGTTGTCGGGAAGCTTTTCACGCGCCGTCGCGGCCTCGCGATTGGCATTGCGGTAATGGGAACCTCAATCGGCTCCATCATCTTCCCCATAATGCTGCGCTCTACCCTACCAAAACTGGGATGGGCTTGGTCAATGAGAATTGTTGCCCTGGTGGTTGCAGTTGTCACCATTCTCGGATTCTTGTGCTACTTGCCCTTCCCTAGACTGGCTGCGAAGCATACCCAAGAACAAAAACCGAAAAAGGCCGAAGCATTGGATCTTTCTGCCTTTAGATCGCCGGCATTTTGTTTCATCACCGTTGGCATCGCCATGGTTGAGTTTGTGGTTTTTGGAATTGGTGGTCTCCTGCCAACTATTGCGACGGGAGCCGGCTTTTCTGCTGAAAATGGGTATACCCTGCTGTCCATCTTGGGGGCGGGGTCTTGCGTTGGTCGTTTTTCAATTGGATTCGTCGGCGACCGACTGGGAGCTTTGAGGGTCATGATTTCTGTCATGATTGTCATAATCGTGTTCATGGCCACCATCCTCATTCCCTTTGGGACGACTTCGCAACCATTATTGTATACTTATTCCGCTTTGTGGGGCTTTTGTTCAGGGTCATTTTATGCTCTATCACCAGGTAAGTCACTGAAAGCACGGCTCCAGTGAAACACAAGCTAATCAAACACAGTATGCACCGGAAAGACTTGCGATCCTAAGGATTACGCTAGATACTATGGTATGTTTGATGCAATGATTTTTCTGTTTATTCTAACTGTAATGCTAGGCTCGACCAACTTTGCAGTCGGAATCTCACTACTTTTATCTATCCCGCTCAGTGGCATCATGCTGGAGAACATGGGTGCGAAACCATTGGCTTGTCTATTTCTCGCCATAATCTTTCTTGCTGGCCTCTGTTTCTTTGCGGGACGCGCCTTACTCCTTGGGAAATTTACCGACTTTCGGACAAAGCTGTAAATTTTGTTGGTGACTTGCACAGGATAAATGTTTACGGGAATGTATAGATTTGGGAAAAGTGTATTTGGATCAAATAGAAAGAACCGGGCGTTCATGAGAGTTTAATTTTAGTTTATTAATTGCTATAATGCATACGTTGGGGACTGCTATAACTGAATATCCGTCAATAATGGGGCTACCCAGCTTAGTGAGGACTCAATCCAAATTGTGTTACGTTATGACTTCCACGGATGGTTGGTCGACACCTGTTTCTTTCTATCCCACCAAAGGTTTGCTGCCCTTTGGAAGTGTGATTCTAAAGACAAGCATTTGATTGTCCAGATCAAACCTCGATTTATCTGAGAATGGTACTCGACCAAAGTTCATGAAGCCTAAATACTCCAATTAGTGTTAAACCAACCCTGCCAGTGGGGAATTTACCATTTTGAGTGACAAAATCGTTGTCAGATGATGCAAATAGGAAATACTCATCACCGTCAGATGTCCCGATGCGGTCTTCAGGGTCAATGGGGACCAAGGCAATCCCTTCCCACTTCTCGTTCAACAAGCCTCTATCTTGAGGGCCCCCATTATGCAACCCAAACCGATTAAGTTGAGAGTTGATATTGAAGTTGATAAAAGGGCAAACCGTGGCAGGTTGTATTTCATTATGGAGAATACCATCTGTTGAGATTAGCGTTGACTCTGGCTAGGTGCTGACCCTAAAGTACCTGAGTCTGCGATTGAGGTATTGAAATCATCATATTTCGATCCTTTGACATTCGTGGCCATCGAGATGTCGAAGATATCAACATGTCGATACACAGACTCTGAACTTGGCATGCTACGTCCATTATTGGAGTCTCTTGGGAGGAAAAGAAACTGAGTATCAGATATAAAGTGCATCTCCGACTGTGCTGCAACGAGCTGTTCCCCACCATCAGTATAAGTCGGGAGCGGAACGACATACTCGGCGTTGTATGTAGGCGTGGCCTTTTGGCGATATGCACTCGCATTGTAGCTCATTAAGTATTGCAACAATCGACAGTTCCGGCGAGTAGCTTTGCCTTCAGCGCCTTCTTGACGAGCGGCTGACTGGAGGAGTACCCAGAGTGACTTGCCGTCAGGACTGGCGGTTATTCCCTCGAACCCCTGATTATTCTGACGGCCTTGGGTGGGGTTCAAGGGCACTGGGGCTTTTTCGGGGTCATAAATCGGAGGATTGTTGGATGGAAAGCTGCGGATTCATTGTTGGTTGATAGTTTCATTCGCCAAATGATCAAACAAGAAACTTACCTCACAACCCCGTTTCGTAGTGGCAAAAGGGCGTCGGGCGGTGCAATAGCGGCAATCATCCTGCCTTTCATGTTGAAATTGTATATGTATGGGCCGAACTCATCACCAATCCAGAATCCCTCATATTCATCGAGAGCCAATGACTCTGGGTCGAGGGTAACGCGTTTCCCGCCAGGGCCATCCCCGCCGAAACCATCCCCCGGGTAAGTGGCGGCAGGCAGGATGGGAAAACCGGAATATTTCAGACCGCCCGTCTGGTCTGCATCCAGGCCAGTTATAGGTTCGCCATCTGGCCCGGTAAGTAAAATGGTGTCCTGGTAGACAAAGGCGACGTTGGGAAGTGAAGGATCTTCGACTGTTGCACTAGTCGTGACTGTCAAGGCAACGATGAACACGTGGATACGAGGCTGGAAATGGATTGTGCCGTTGGTGTTCCAGCCGCGGTCTGGTAAGCCATACAACTTTCCTTTATATGTTGAGCCTTTCTTGGACCATGGGGCAATAGCGATGGAAGAACCAATGCTGATAGTATCTCCATACTTGTCTCGAGCAGCGGCCGGCACAAAGCCGTACCCGGCTAGCTCATTGTATGTATATGACTTGCCGTTGCAAACAGTTGAGGAAACCGCCTTCTGAGATGAAGTGGGGGCGGCTAAAGTGATAGCAACGGAGGTTACCAGAGTTGCCAGTATCGAACGGGCTATAGTCATTGAGAAGATGGGGTGAGACACCAATAGTAAATGAAACCGGTGATAATTTCGTGTTTCCTTTTAATTCATTTGGACTCTGTGCAGTTCTGATAGGTTAGGTAACGCTGAAATGCGCTTGATCAAATTCTTGTTCCTTCTCTTCTTCAAATACTGGGTATTTTTTAACCAAGGCCGTCGTTGGCGACCGTTTGGGAGTGATCAGATAATAATTGAGTTATCGCCAAGGAGCGTGGCCAATCAAAGAGCATTGGGCCGCAAGCCCTTTCTTGACCGGCGAACTTGGCGTGAATAGAGGTTATTTCAGTATCACGGCGCTGTTCCGTCAATGAGCAGACATTGAATTTGGTGGCTACTCCTGATAGACATGTACTTATTGGAGAGCCCGCACCACGATCACGTCATAATTCGTGAATAGGAATGCGGGGACAGTATAGGACCGGGGATGAAAAGTATTTTTCGTCAAAAACCGTAAGTTATCCAATTATTTCCAAGATAGAGCGCCACAAAATTTATATAGCCGAACTTTCGAGGAAATACGGCCCGGTATGTAGATCTTGTACTATCGGTCTTTTCGCCTCTGATAAACCTGCTGAAAGTACTCCGATCATGTTGACTATCGGAAATTACCAGGCCGGCCAATGGTACGAATGCGGTCATATGCAATCATCAAGGTATAATTTGCCAAAGTCACTGGCATATTTACCTCATGGGACTCAGACTAAACGGTTAAGAAATGAAGCCGGGTAACAATTTTTATTCCTCCGTGGGTAATTTATCACTGCAGCCTCAACAATGCATATTTTACAAGGGCATAGAAACATGCAACCAACATGTTTCCGTGGCTGGAAGCGATATCTCTTGTGTGATCAGCAATTGGGTCAGAAGCGACTAGATAGGTGCAGCCATAGAGTGAGGCTGGCAGCTAAGGATTCTTTCCTTCATATATGTGAGCGATAATCCACCACCAACGTGGGAAAATTGAACCAAGCCAGCAACCTGGCTTGCGCGTTCGGATTTTGTGTGGGCCCGGCGCTTTTGAACTGCTGTAAACAGCCTGACGCTAGCAGAGAATGGCCGAAATGAACACGCCGATCTTTCGAAATTGATGAGGCGTCTCGCTGTGCAATAGGTGCGCGAGTGGGCCATGCAAGGGAATTGTCCTCTTGGTCGTCAGTGAGGGTGAGCCATGATCCACAAATCCGGGAATTCCGGTGCACCTCGGATTTCCCGGTTTTGAATTAATGGGCAGGGGTTGCTTTTCACGGAGGTGGGACCGGCATTACATCAGCGGCAGTACAATCTGTGCCTCTGTATCGACAGGGAAGTTTACATGGACCATATTCGCCATTTGCACTCCACAGGAGCAGATGTGCGGCATTTGCTCGAACCTAGAAACTGATCATTCTTTCAGAGCTTGATCATCGTCGCCTATTCTATGCCTGTGACAAGCCAACTGAATATGTCCAAGACCAGGTTGAATTGGATGCAAGACATAATCAAAGGTTGCCGTGACTTGAAGGCTATTGACGACTATTCAATGCTAATACCGAACACGTGTATGATGAAATGAGCAGTTTGCTTTTGCCTTGCTTCGTACCTCTCCGGGATCTCTGATGGCACCTTCGCCCGGAGGCTGAAGCTCCGATGTAGGATCAGGCCGCCGGAGAATTACAAAGAACCGATATCAAGACCCGCTTTCACTGCCATTTCCATACAGGACGGTGGGCCTTGAAACGTGGATCGCTAGATCATCTTAAACTGGTATGCCTGTAAGTGATGGAGGCCTATGCCTTGATGACCCACACAACGGTATCGAAGTCAATCTACGTATTGACTCAAGCTGTCTGGAATATAAGCCAGGAATGCTTTGAATGAGTTGTTAGTAGGCATTTTAAATGTGCCAAACTGGATCTACGTGATTTTGGACTTGTCATCTTCCGACTGCTCGATGTCGCAAACATGTCTACTCTTGGCATTTGTGCTTTTTTGGTCAGGTTGACCCTTGATCTGCGACCTCCCGCAGCCTGTGCCACATATATGGACGGATACGTCATGAAAACGGCAATATGAGCAAGGGGCGCGGGAACTTTAAACGGGCCCTCAACGGCGTGCAATCGCAAAAGACCCAAATATGATCCCGCAACGAATAAATTACGGTACCGATCGAAAAGTGACTGGGAGTTATCTTTTACCAGCAATTCTCCACTCACCAATATTAATAGAAAGCCGATCATTCCCCCCTTGATGCTTTACAGCTTTCTCATCACCGTTGTCTTTTATTCACGACCTGATCTCAGCAGACCTCCACCAGATCAATCATGAAGGCCAGCCTCATTCTAGCGGGCGCCGCTTCCCTTGTGGTGGCAGCGCCATCCTCTGATGCATCTCTAATGGGACGCGATAGCGGTTCCCTTTTGGTCGAGCAGGCACCGCAGCAGCCAAGACCATACGCAATCCGCAAAGGGTATGGATTAGCTGTTTCTGTTGGTGCTCAAGTCTATCGATTCTCCGTTACGGGTAACTCCTCGGCCGGCGCCTTCACCTTGATGCAAACAAACGCTCCGGATTCCTCTAGCCTTGGTGTTCTTCCTCATATCCACAAGGCGCATTATGAGAACTTCTACTGCACAAAGGGTCGCATCCAGCTTTGGGCACACACCAACTCCACAGGCCAGCTGGGTCGCCAATTGACCACTGGTGATTATGGCGCTGTTCCTCACAACACGATCCACACATTCCAGGTCATGGACCCAGACACGCAACTTACCGGAATTATCCAGCCTGGCGGTTTTGAAGAGTTGTTCATTGCCATCAAGAACGACGACTTCTCGTCGTCCACCGGTGCCGAGTACGTTCCTGGAGTATCTGATTCATCCAGTGCTGGCTCAGACTCAGAGACCATTGCCAAATTGGAGGCCTTCGATGTCTATGCACAGCTGGACTTTCAACCACGTCGGGATTTTGTCAACGGAACCGCCGGCTCAGGAAACTGGCACAACGGAAACAACACACTGGCTCCGGACTCAACTACCCTTAATTTCATCGCTAAGAACTATGGCCCCAAGTATCTCAACGACCTTGGTGGAGGGTACCAGCTGATTGCACCACTGGCAGGGAAGCAGCAGACTGCCGGCAATTTCTCCATGGGAACTGTAACATTGAGTCCTATCTTGTCAAACATGACCGCTCTCGACATGAATTTGAGCCAGTCTGTCGCGTTCCAATTGGAGGAAGGAAGTCTCGAGGTCAAGGTCAAGGGTTATGACACCATCACCTTGATCCAAGGCGACGTGATCTTTGTCCCCGCCAGCACACAATTCACTTTCCAGGCTCAATCAACATTCACCAGATTCCTCTACGTGAGTGGGGGTAGCGATGGCTTCAGTGAGGAAATTCTCAATGGAGCTATTGACTGGGACTATGCAACCTACCCGGCTACTTTCGGTTACATTTCTTAGGCCGGGCCAACTGTTCGTTTTTTTTTTCTTGCCGAGAGTAGTTTGAACATAGGAATATGCGATGAATAAAGATATTTACGCTCCGACAACTCTTTTTGTTAATGTGAAACACTTGTGATACTCTGCAAATTAATGAACAGTTCGGTCATAACACCCTCCCCAGTACCAGTAGGTGTAATTCGAATGTCAAGTATCCTAAGCGGGAATCAGGATGCCAGGGCCCATTCTAGATTTACGCTCAGATGTTTTTAGAGGGCGTACTCCATTTACATGGCATCCCCGCTGGTTATAGTTGCAAAAAATCATGAAGCCTGGTCAAGCCAATTCATAGTTGCAAGTGGTACTTCCGAAAAGTCCGCAAACACCGAGTGGAGTTCTGAAGCTGCATATTTTATCCAGCTCCTGGTCAAATGGAGGCTCAAGGTGGGCACCAGCATCAAAGTCCGATGTTGTGGGCCAGCCCAAAAGAAATTGGCCGTTTCGATAGGCTTGGTGGACACCGTAAACGCCACGAGTAGCGCAAACTCAAACAAAAGTTGCCGAGCGCGGCGCAACTTTGCCCCGAGTTCCATTAACACTTGATTCTTGTATGGATGTAGATATTGATTCCATAAAGCGAGATGGATATAAAGGCATCACGGTCGTGTTCATTTATTACTAGGACAGCTTTCAAAATTAGCAATTCATCACTTAACAAACAATACGCGATCGTCGCAACAGTTTCAACAATCTCCAGACTCAGCTACTTCATTTGCAAAAATGGCACCTATCTATAACTCCGATACCAAGGCCAGTGACTTGGTGCCCTATTACACTTCAGAAATTGTCGGCAAGACAATTGTCGTCACTGGTGTTTCTCCAGGAAGTCTGGGCGAGAGCTTCGTCAAAGAGATTGCTGTTGCAGGGCCGGCAGTACTTATTTTGGCCAGTCGGTCGATGTCTAAGATTCAAAACCTTGTGGACACGCTCAAATCTGCGCACCCCAAGATTGTGGTCAAACCCCTTTCTCTCAATCTCCTTTCCTTTGCCGACGTTCGCAAGGCAGCTGAGATGATTAACTCTTGGGACGATGTACCTCATATTGATGTCTTGGTCAACAATGCTGGCATCATGGCGATTCCTCATCAGTTGACTGAAGATGGTTTCGAAGCCCAATTCCAAACCAACCATCTCAGCCATTTCTTGTTTGCCAATCTCCTCATGGAAAAGATCTTGGCATCCAAGACCCCCAGAATCGTGCATGTTTCAAGCGGCGTGCACCGTATTGGCCATATTCGATGGACTGACTACAACTTCGACAAGGGGTTCTACCAGAGATGGCTCTCATATGGCCAGTCGAAGACGGCAAATGCCTTGACGGCCTTGGCGCTAGCAGAGCGGTTTGGCGATCGAGGACTTCTCAGCTTTTCCCTGTGTCCTGGAACTATCTACACCAACCTCGCAGCGCATGGACTCCATGACCAAGCAACTTTTGCGGCCGACCTAACTGAAATGGACAACATTTATGGAAACAAATGGGGTCGAGGGATGGCTGACCTGAAATTCAAGACCTTGGACCAGGGTGCTGCAACGCATGTTTTTGCTTCATTTGATACTACGATTGCTGAGCGCAATGGTGCATTCTTGAACGATTGCCATGTTGCCGATCCAAATTTGGAGGAGGTCTACTCATGGGCTACGAGCAAGGTGGATGCGGAGAGACTGTGGGCATTGAGTGAGAAGCTTGTTGGGCAGGAATTCAAATGAACGGCCCCAGCTCGGTCATTCAGGTGTATGGCAAGATCAATACCCTCTAGAAAATGGCCAAAGTAAATTTGGATTATTTGGATAGAATGAGCAGCTTTTGTCGTACACATAGCCTGCCAATATATTCCAGGTGACTGCCATGGTCGCTGATTATTCAACTCCTGTGTGTAGTGGTTGACTTAGGTTGACATTTATCGGATGCGCGTGAGGTACAGTGGGAGGCAAAAAGTTCTGATCCAACCGCTGGTATCCGAAAGACAAAGGCTTTTATATTTTCTCAAAAATATAAAACACAAATGACTTAAGTAAATAAATATAAATAAATGTAAATAAATTTTTAAATAAATAAATAGTGCTATAAAATGCGGATTAGGGTAAAGGAGTTATTCCCTAATATCCAACGCAGCTTTGCTCGGACAACCCAATTGGGTTGTGCATGGTACATGGCTTTGGATCAGAGCTTATTGCTAGCCACTGTTTTTTAAAGAATTCTAATTAGAAGAGAACCTCCAGAGAGCTTTCTTTTTTTTTCGTATCAGAAAAGCGACTAAGGGCCTTGACTAAGGGAGCTCGAAGAGAATCCCGACTAGACAATGGTTATGTTGCCTTGACATTCAGATTGCTCAAATGCCGATCGCCGAGGATATTTAATAGGCAGCAATACTCGCTAATGTAATTTCAGAATGGCACGAAACGCCTCCAGCGTGAACTGATGCTGGAAATTCTAGCGGAGTTATAATTGGGTAGTGCGTATTTTAGTGGAGCACGAAGGGACGCAAGGGCCTTCGGTTGGGGTTTAAACTTTTCATACGCTCATCACCCGAGTTGGAACAAAAGCGGACTTGCGGAAGTTTGGCGGAGTTATGAATTACACAGTTTGGTGAACGGACATAGGAGATTAAGTGCACTGGTGCTGAGAATGAGTTGAACAATGAGCTTCATGTTATCTTGGAGGGATATATAAGTCGATAGCATTGTTGCAATGTGATGGAAAGTCAACAAGCAGAAACACAAGCACTAGTCGAAGTCAAGTAATCATTTTCATTTCTTTTCAGTAAAATCTTCAAGTCATTCAAGTTTAATACACGGCTACACAATGGTGTTCTTTCAACCCTCGGTGCCCTCCTTGCCTGCAGGCATCAATCTTTCCGGCAAGACCGCTATCGTAACTGGTGCAACGGCGGGAATTGGGCTCGAAATATCGCGCCAGTTGCTCACGCATAAACTGTCAAATCTTGTCATGGCAGTGCGAAATCTCTCCAAAGGAGAGACTATTCGGCAAACCCTGCTCTCCGATCCCAGTATCAGGTCCAAGAATCAGACCTTCACCATCAACGTTCTTCAACTCAATGCGGAGAACTACCAGAGCGTGCAGCGTTTTGTATCCGAGTTCAAGGACACCTTCAAGGATTTGCATCTGCTTATAGCAAATGCGGGGATTGGTACACATGAGAAGGAATTTGCGAGCTCAGGACATGAAAAGGTGATGCAAGTCAATTACCTCTCCAATGTCCTCCTTTCAATCGCACTTCTTCCCATACTGGAGGCCACAGCTGAAAGAACTGGCGGGCCGACACGAATCACTTGGACTGGTAGTCGAGTCCACGAACAGACCACCCTGGCCAATATTTCTCCTCTCAGGAAAGGGGAAGACGTTTTTAAGCATATTGATGCCACAGAGATTCCCATGCTGGGGCGGTACGGAAATAGCAAACTACTTTGTGTGCTCTTCCAACTTGAACTCGCCAAACACTACGGTCCTGGCAAAGTCATTATCAACAGCTTCTGTCCTGGTCTTGTTGACACGGGCATGACTGATGAATTGCCCTGGCATCTGCGGATGTTCATGAATGTAATGAAAGCAGTTCGTGCGCGCCCAGTGCATAAAGCAGGGTGGATTGCATTGAACGCGGCAGTGGTGGCTGGTGCGGAAACACATGGAAAGCTGTTGGGGGATATGGATATCAATGAACCCTTTGATTTCATCAAGAGTGCTGAGGGGCAACGGGTGCAAAAGATGGTGTGGAATGAAACTATTGATGAGATGCAGGGAATAGTGGATGTTCCTGTTTGGATGTAGAAAGTGAAGAGAAATGGAGCTTAGGGTAGGTTCAAGTGCGATGAATGAATAACAATAGAAATCTTGAGATTTGATAGTGTATTATCGTTTTTGTTTTAAGAAGAAAATATTTTCTATTGTATTGTACTGCTGGTTTTTTCATGGGTATGGATTGCCTTGACGTGGTTTATATCTCACTGACCAGGCACTGACCACGTTTGGAACCAGAATACCTAATAGTCCTATGCAAACAAAAAGAATTACTAGCATCGGTGCTAAGATGGAAGAGACAGTGAATCCATAGGCGGCACGATGAAATGTGTCGGTGCAACCCAAATAGGGCAACCCGTTTGCATGAAGGAGGAAATCCCAATCACTTAGTTACAGTGATCCTTTCTTTTGCGGGGACGAAATTATGGCGCTCAATTCTGGTTTGAGTGGATTAGAAGCTTCGCCGATGATTAAGATTCGGGAAACGGTGGCAGAACATCCACTAAAAATAGTGCAGTTAGTAAAAATGATCATATTATGGCTTTTATAGCAAGGCCTGACATGTATTATATACAAGAAAAGAAGGCTCAATATCCAGATCTTTCTCCTATTTGCTGCAGAGGCCAAGATATCCATTGAACATAGTCGCCGGCTAAATGGTCCAGGATGCCATCCATAACATGGTGTGCCCATCCTCGCATAAACCAAAAACAGTCTAGAGTTGGTAGTAGAACGGCAAAATGAGCCAACAATACTAGACTTGGTGGGCTCATCGCCTTGACTTCATTGATGAAATCATCCTCTAAAAACCACAGCCAGCGCATGACGACATGTATTTTACCATGTGTGCGACTTTCTGGATGTTCAATAGTGCCGTATACATCTCGGAAGCAGTCTACCAAGGCTTGGCGTATCACCTCAAAGTTTACCACTCCTGGCTTCTGGTTCTGACAAGTCAAACTTGCAAGTTCATCGAGTTCATCTTCCCACATTATAAACTTGTCTTCATGCTCTGCTGGGGGTGTTTCTGTTGAGCCTTGGTGGGGGAATGGGCCCAGAACACCTGAAAAAATGGCTTGAAAGCCCATTGTCTCAATTACAAAGCGAACGCCCCGAAAGAGGCTCCACCAAGCAACCTCAGTGCCCTCAGCCACGACGAGAAGATGCCCTTTGCTGGGTTTCTTGGCAAATGTATAGTTGCAGACAAGCACTGTGGCGATGTAAAGTGCCGAACAATTTTGTTGGCTGACCTGGGGGAGTATGTCTGTGACTTGTGGAAGAGCGAGAGAGAAATGCGTCTCGGCGAGCTCCGTATACCTGGTTGCTTCTGTTGGCCGGAGACGTGCCAAATGCAGCGCAGAGATAGCAAGCATGAGGCGTAGAATAAACGGATACTCAAAACTAAGGCGTGGTACCTTGTCACGCCAGAGCACATCATCGCCAGTGGCCAGCGACACCACAGTCATGTAATGATAGAAGAGTTCGAAGTCAGTGACATTGAGAGGCACGGGTGGGTTGCTCGGTGTCTGCAGAGTGGGGGGTGCTGGGCTGGGCTCGGGGGCCTTCGGGCTTGTAACCCAGCTTTTAAGGGGCCTTCCGCGTTTTCTTGGGGCATTGACATTGGCCTCTTGAGCTGAGGGAGCAGTGGCATCCGTGTTAAAGTCGCAAGCGATTGAACAGCGCATGCAGTTGTTGCATACCGGCTTAGCCTCGTCACACTGCCAGGAGGACTTAGTCAAGGTGTCGCGCATCAATAGTAGCACTTACCTTGATTCTACGCTTCTTGCAGGTACGACAACCTCCCCTGGATTTCTTGTGCGATTTGCGTTGGGTGGGACGGCAAGGGCAGCGGGAAGATGTATGCACGTGGTCTAATTGTTGATCTTTGGTCATTGTGCAGGTGAACACGTATGTGTATGACTTGTAGTGGTCAAAACATGCTGAAGCAAAACAAATAGGCTGGGAAAACGACCCCTCTAGTGCAGTCTTGAGACCCATGATGACCCACATTGAACTGGATGGAATAACGTGATTTCTCAAGAGGCCCCTGGCTGTTGCCAGCCACCATGAATAGGATTGCGTCCCATGCAACGTTTTCCTTTATGCCTCACGCGGATTGGTCTATTCTCCATTTGACATATTTCCGCTCGTAATTTCTAAGCATAGCTACTTTTTTCTTCTGATTTTTTTGCTATACTGGAGAGTTTTGGTGTGGTGTCCAAAACTTATTACCAAAGCGTCGCGGAAGAAAAATGCCGAGGCGGAGTTTAGACTTGAAATGAGGCAAGGAGCCAACACTGTGTGTGACCGAAACAGGTTTAGTTCCGATTTATCGTATTCAATACGGTTTTTTTTTTTTTACGTTACGTATCCAGGGCTAGTTTAGCATTCCCCACTCCTGTTAGCGACCACTCAATATGGAGAGCGGTGACAAACGATTTGTTCGATAGGTCTTCGCATACGCGCCCAGCATAACCGGAATCCAGAGCTCAATGGCCCTCATCCCTGCATTCATATTGGCCTCTTAGTTGTTGAAATCGCTTCTCCGGCGTACTTGCCGAAATTTCGTCACTTGTAATTTGCTTCAGCATGACCCTGTCGCCCCTGTGAAATAAAATTGAGGATGGCATTCTTTGCAGCTAAATGTATATATATACCTAAGTAAATCCATGGAATCTATTCGGGGTCATTGCCTGCATTCTTTCAACGATAGCCATGGCATCCCTCTCTGTAAATGCAAGCGCTTGCGCGCCAGGTACCTTTTCAACTCCAATCCTGCACGGAGCCGAGTTTATGTCTGTGGAAGCAAATCTCGTCACCAACTACAGTTTTGATGTCCCGACTGGATGGACGTACTCGCAGCCGGCCCTCGACGTCCAGAATGCAACTTTCTGCAACGTCACAGTCACCTACACACACCCTGGCTTGAACGACACACTTCACGTCGAGGCGTAGCTTCCGAGCAAGCAAAATTACAATGGACGACTTCAGGCTATCGGGGGAGGCGGTTGGGTCGCTGGTCGCTTCGTTCTGACCTATGCGGGAATGCTGAACGCCATCGCGAATGGATACGCTAGCGTCACTACCGACGCTGGGCTTCCTGGGGACTCTAGCCCTTGGGGGTGGCTCTTTACCAGCCCTGGAAATCTCAATGTGAATGCATTGCAAAACTTGGGACAAGTTTCATTGAACGACGAGGTAGGTACATCAAGTAAGAACCCACGTTGTGCATCGAAGCTAATCTAACCCTCCTGAGTCAGGCTATCATTGCGAAGCAATTAATCAAGGACTTTTATGGCAAAGCCCCAGAATACTCATATTGGAATGCCTGTTCCCAGGGCGGTCGTCAAGGACTTAAACTTGCGCAGCAGTACCCTTCCGCATTTGATGGCATCATTGCGGCGGCACCAGCTATCAACTGGGCCGGGTTCTATATCAATTCTATTTGGCCCATTTTCTATATGGAAATTACTCAACAATTCCCCAGAGATTGTGAGCTAGAGGCCCTTACTGCACTGGCTATCTCTGTGTGCGACGAGCTCGATGGTGTAAAAGATGGACTCATTAGTGATCCTGAAGCCTGTCGAGAGAACTTTGATCCTTTTTTCCATGTTGGAAAATCTTTCAAGTGCTCCGCCACTAATTCAACGCTTCACATTAGTCAGGCTGCCGCTGCTGTCGCCAATGCTACCTGGGATGGGCCTCGGTTCTCCAACGGCGTTCCCATCTATTTCGGCTACGAAATCGGGAGTGACCTTCCCACGATTGCTCCCACTAACTGCACGGGCGATGTTTGCATCAGCGCTAGCACTTCTAGCATTGCGTTCACATACGGTGCCTTTGTCAATAAGGACCCTACGTACACCAAGACAAACTTTAGCCACCGAGACTTTGACACCCTTTATCGCGCGGTAAAACTGACTTTTGCTTCCAACCTTGAGACTGACGAACTGGACCTACGGGACTTCAAAGATGCTGGCGGAAAGCTTATTACATATCATGGCCTTGTAGGATACCCCCACTTTTCACTGATTTGATCCCACTACTTGGATTGACACAAACCCAGGCTGACCCAAGCATATCGCCCGGCGGCACCCTTCACTACTATAACCAAATGTCGGCCTTTGTCGACAATGCTACATCTTTCTACAAGTACTACCGTGTCCCTGGCCTCGGACACTGCTGGGGAGGCAAAGGTGGTCAACCAGAAGCGCTCTTTTCCCAGCTCAGAGGATGGGTTGAGAATGGAACTGAGCCGGAGGCTTCTCCGGTTGTAATAACAAAGCCTGACAATACTACTCAGCAACAAATCATATGCCCTTACCCACAGAGGGCCTTTTTCGACAATTCCTGCACCACCCAACTCTCAGCCACCTGTTGGTCTTGTCTTGCGTAGAGCACTCACTTGACCCACTACCCGTACAGGTAGATGGGAGTTATACTTTACCCGTGATGATCCCTATTTTGATGGGTTCACCTTCCAAGTTGTACTTTCTCCGTGTCCTTCATTAACAAAATCAGTGTCTATTTTCCGGTAGGGCTGGCCACTTTCATATTCTCATGTCCTAGATATCTTAGTGTATTTCCTTTCAAAATAAATCCTAGATCAGATCCATAAATGTAATAAAAGTGTATGAAGTCGATAGGTTGGATGAAGGCAGGTGGCTCTTTTCCAGCAAATGGGACCAGTCTTTCGCAATGGCCACAACATCTAGCTGATAGGAGGGAGTTACTTTAATTTTTTAAGAAGCGATTGACATTCTAAGGATTTCCATTTCGCCCGAGTTTTGCCTGTTCCGTTAAGTCACGAATTTGGTTGTTGTCAGGTGAGTCGTACACGTGACCCACTTCCTCGAAACCCTTCTGTCCCACCTCCACACCTCACCAAGCTGAGAAACCGTCCTGAGGCAACATAAAGGTCGTACTTAAGCTCAAGCTTGCACCATACTCTGTTTCTTTGAAATCTTCTCGCTTCTTCCTCACATTCGAACGACTCACAGGCACCTATATTTGAAGTGACTGCCTCGCCCTCTTCCCTATTTCCAGAGGCATTCTGCACCTCGATTCTGCCGAAGCCAACGATAACCGTTCTCAGAGCTTCACCTCAACAGCCATCCTTTGCAGGGCATTCACAACAATCATGAGGCCACTCAGCAGCTCCACCCTGCACGAGCGAGTTGAGAAAAAGAGCATCCTGATGCTGGACATTACTCGTCTCCATCTCAACTTCGTCGAAGGCCTGGTCCTCGCCAACATCTCATCCAAGCAGGGCAGCGCAAAACTTCCCCTTGAAGTATGGCTCAAGATTTTTGACTTCGCCGATCAAGACGACAAGTCACACAAATACCGTCTTGTTCAACCACGGGGCTTGGAACAAAGCAAGTCCGAATCTGCTACACTGGTTTGCGCCATAGTTCCAGAATGGAATAGATGTGGCGAACTCGAATCCTACAACCAAGTCATTGATTACCAATACCACCTCTCGAGGCCAGATGGCGGCCAACAAAACGCTGGTGATCGCCCATTCACCCTCCCCGGCGACGAGGCGACTGTCTTCTCAATCCCGACTGCGCTACTGGAGAAGAAGATACTGTTCGAAAAACTCACCATCCCAGATATTATTGCTCGGATGGAGCGGGGGAGATGTTACCTCTGCGGCGGGGGCAGTCGAGTTTTCTGCGGTGGCTGCCGAGATGGCAGGGAGATTGCCGAGGAGTGGACTTCTGTTAGATATTCGGGGGACTGCGGGACGCGGATTCTGTGTCCGCTTTGTTTGGGACCTGATTTCGCCCAGGACAGCATTCTTATGCAGCAAGAACTATGGGACCCAAACCCAGAGATGACGTTTGACGAGTATGATGAGTGGGCGGATAGGCGATACGCAGAGCTGGGATACATGTGATACCGTCGGGTATGAAGAGATGTACAAGATGAAGTCATTTGAGCAGCAGCAGGATGAGACGCTTCAGATATGGGAGATAGGTTTCAGTTACACTTCTGCTTATTTCTAGGCCAACTAGTTGCAGAGTCCGCCGTGGTACAAATAGACTGGTATCAGGATGTTGAAAACGAACTTCAAACTTTGAGTCGGAAGAGACAAGTAGACATTTCATGAATTCAAACATCAACATTTTCTATCAACATTTTCATGATGGCATTTTGAGGTTGTTTTGGCTGGAATAGTAAGGTTAGCTGTACAGCATGGGGCCATGTTCTCGATGCCACTGGCTGTTTCTCAAAAATGGTTGTACTATCAAGGTATTCCTAGATTTTCTGCCTAGCTGAGTCCATAGTTAGCAACGATAAGCTACATGCGTCTCTATCTATACAGTGAATGGCCTGGCTGAAGAGTACTTTATGCAGATTAGATACACGGCTTTCGTCTAGCCAAGTTCACACAGTGCCCGGCAGTTCACGTGGCGACGAATATCATCACACTCTACGGTAAATATCGATCTCGGTATCCAACAGGAAGAGAGCAAACATTTACCAATAGATTAAACCAACCCTTCTAATGTTATATGCCACTAGCGAATTGGAATACCAGTTACACTGCTCATAGCAAGTCTAAATCGCTATATTCCAAGATATATCAAATCCTCTTGCTCTCGGGGGGTCCCAGCGAACTTGAACGGTACCCTCCTAAGTCAACAACCAGCTTTTGCACTACCACTCCTGGTTCCAATAGCCAAAGCGAGAGCGTATGGGTCCCAGCAGGCAGCCCTACCGTGGAAATAGAATTCCAGCCCCCAGTGACAGCCGCATCATTCCAACCATCCGGGGTGCTTCCCATGGGTGTATCAGGCACTGGCTGAACGGTAATGGGACGCTCGTTATCGATTGCAAACGCATATTTGAGCGGGCGCGACGGGTCGTGGTTGAGAGATGCCCCTAGGAACACCATAATCTTGGCTTTGCTTTGCGAAGTGAACGAGTGAAACGAGTATGTGAGCTTTGGCGCGGTTGATGTTGTTTGGGAGTCAGCAGTGACCGGCCACAGCTTAACGCCTGAAAGTGTGCGGCCGTAGTGGGGGAGTGCAATATACGACAAGCCATTCTTCTTCTCCACTGCACTGTAATGCTCGGTCTCGATGGACACAACACCTCCCGACTCAACAAACCCCTTGAAAGAACTGGGCGCAGACGTCTTGTCGACCGGCAGAGCTGCGGTGATGTTCCAGCTTCCTTCAGCGTTGATCGGTCGGATTCGAAGGCCCGCCCAACTTCGACCCGCTGGGGCCTTGCTCCAATCCAGCGAGATTACGTTGCGAAGATCACTTATACCACTGGATGTGGAAAGGGTTCCAGTCTCATTTGCAACCTTAACATATGACACGTTGGAGCTGATTGAAAAGGTAAAGGATCCGTTGTTGCGAGTGTAGATGTCAAGATACCGGGTCTCCGATTCCGGCATGTACGGGTCGACGGGGAGCAGGGTGGGTTCCGGGTCTCCAGGAGAAGTCAGGTTGCTGCCTTGCACACTCACACCCATGATTCCTGACCTCGGCACGTTGCTAGAATCGTGATAGACCACATCGGGCATTACGTTGGTGTCGGGATCTTGCCAGTAGGTATATCCGATATGTGGCTGCTTCAGGATTTCGTTCCATTTCCCATTGTTGAGTTGATGGTATCTGGTAGTAATTTTTGCATCCTCAGCAAACAGGTTGATAACGTCATTAGCGAGGTTGTTTGTACTGGTCCGCCGTTGTTTGTAGCGCCAAGCGTTCAAGTTCGCCTTGATGTACATCTCGACAACTGTCTTGCCAGCCAGCACAGGATGCAGTACCATTTCAAAAAACGGAGTCCGATTCTCTTGTTCCAGTGAGTCGTATGTCTTCTGTGCCAAGGCCAGAAGATCGTTCCACTCTTTTATGACACTTTCCGCTTCGTCATAGTAGGCTGCGCTGTACGCAAAGGGCGCCTGACTTAGAAGCTCATACTTTCGCCGAACAATGAGCTTGCCGTATGTGCTAAGAATGTTGACTGTGGCATTGGCCACTCTTGATCCGAACTCGCTAGTCGCCCAGCGGTTGATCCAAGCTGTGACACTGTCGGGTGTCTGATGTCTTGACATGTCGTAAGCCATATCCAGGAAGTGCGTCAGTGGTATTTCCTGGTCTCGTCAGTCTAGTTCTTCATACACAGTGGGTGGTGGAGATTCACCAAGGGCTTAATGTCGCCAACGTTGGCTATCCAGATCTGGCGAGCATTCTTCTCATACGCCAATTGCATTTGCTCCCATGTTTTTATGAGCTGGATTGTGTTGATCCATTTATAATTACGCGGTGCCCCAACATAGTCAAAATGGTAGTACACGCCAGCTCCAGCGGGTCGGTCCGTTTCATTTGCGTATGGAGTTCGCAATATGTTACCTACGTTATCATCGGTCCAGAGTAAGGTGATGTCGTCAGGTACTTCCATCCCAGCCTGGTAGTATTGGCCTACCTCCTGCACACAAGGCTTGTCAGCAAGGCCCCGGTAAATGAATTGCTTGCTTCAAACCTTGTATAGGACCCAAGTCTGGGGGATATCCAAAAGCTTTGTCTGATTCAAAGTTTCAGACAAGATGGACTGCTGTACTTTGATGATCTCTTCCAGGGCTGGAGCAGTCAATGTTGGCGATGCAGCATCTCCGGAACCCCTCATACCCATGGTATAGATGGTATCCCACTCTGATGCCCGTTCAACTCCTCCTCGGAAGAACTCTGTAATCTCATCCTTGTTGGTGGTCCAGTCCCAATTACCTTCGATTACCGCCTTCTGTTCCTGCTCCGAGCGTGCCATAGGCTCGTGGTGGCTGGTGCCCATAAAGACACCGTACGCATCAGCAAGTGGTCCGTTTTTCTCGTCGTCGACATAAAAGCCGCTGGACCACATCGCGGGCCAGACATAGTTTGCCCGGAGACGGAGGCAGAGCTCGAACACGCGCTTGTAAAACTCGCTATTGAATTTAGGATTGCCAAAGTTGTTGGTGGCCCAACTCGTAAGCCCCGGCGCCTCGTCATTGATGAAGAAACCTCTGTACTTCACGGATGGTGGCCCTTGGATCTTTTGCGTGTCTCTCACCCAAATGCCGCTCTTCTTCTTGGGTGCCACATCCGCCCACCAGTACCAGGGTGAGACACCAATTCTTTCAGAAATATCGTAAATCCCAAAAATAGAGCCGCGGCGATTACTTCCAGCCACGACAAGTGCCCATGAGACACCCTCAAAAGGGCTTTTTACTAGTTTCGATGTATAGGCTTCCCATTTGCCCTTGATCTTTGAGACATCTACCTTGCCAGCAGATACAAGATCATCAATCAGCTGTGATTGGCCTATGGTGCCAACAATGATAATGGGGGACGATTCTGAGACGCCACTATCTGTAACTTTGACTGTCCCGTTGATGCCTGTTATTCTTCCGAAATCTGCAGCCAAGTCACGGGCTGCTCGTTCAACACCGGGGTGGTCATCTTTTGAAATCCATATTTGCGGGGCGACAGTGGTGGATGCGAGTTGACGGTTACTTGCACCACTGGAGAAGACGATCAAATCCTCCTGCCCGTGTGAAAAGAATGTAAAAAAGGCCAAAATGAACACCAAGGCTATCATCTTGTCAGAAGGCTCCGATCAAACAGCAAGTCTCATAATGATGGAGCAGCTACTCAAGTTTTGATCCAACCAAAGCCCCATTTTATAGCGTCTTCACAGCAGTCCTCATTAATGACACCATGCAGCTCTCCAGCACTCGGCAGAGAAACACGATGTTGCAACCCCCCTTTCAAATTTATCCGGTTCTTGGCATTGATTTAACCCTACTCGAGAAGGTTAACGGAAGGTTATGTAACTGACAAACATGGGAAACGGATCATTGGGTTAAGACTCTTGTCTGATGGTACTCTACAATTTCTTTCATGCCCCTGGGAGATTAGGCTAAATTGGGGCGTATCAGACGCTTTCACAGGGTCCGAACAGGGTTGGTCTCCATCCGGATCGATACCTGCGAGGGATTTCCCTCCACATCAAATTAGGGTTTTTATTACCATAAGGAGCCTTGATCACGATCCAATTGTCGGCGGGATTGGTTGAACGGCCCCGTGTTTCTCCACAAATCAATCGGTCCCATATTTCAGCGCAGGTCTCGATGTGTTTTATTTCTGTACCTCTTGAGCCAAACACTTCGCGCAACCTTGAAGATGTCCATTGCGTTGATTAGTTAATCTACAGGCATGTCATGTTTGATTTGTCGGTCGTGTCACACATCTGGGTAACTCGCTCATTCCAATATGACCAACATACATCTCATCCGGGCCTTCCGCCCGGGCCTGCATGCAAAGCAGTCTTTAACCGACAAGACCCAGGTTAAATAGTAAAATTTATTGTGTTGGAGTTGGGGTATTTAGTTATTGGTCCGCGTTGGGGCTGGTGGAAAAGCGGTTAAAAGTTAGCCCGGTTGCAACACCGGACTTAGAGATAAAGGCCCTCTGGTTACAACACCAAGAGCCGACCCCAGCTTCGTCTCAACTCATGATTTTAGCCAATTTTATGGCTTCCTCTTTGAGGGACCGTTTGATCATACGGTTCCAATGATATTTATGATATTTGTTCCTGACCCAGTTGTTTGTGGTCATTGATTTATTTTACCTAGCCCTTGAGACGTCTCATGAGGGCATTTACATCAAAACAGCCCCGACCATCAGTCAGCCTTTTTGTTGTTCTGGGCTTGGTGTGTGTTCAACACTACATCAAATCCCCGCCCCATTTCATTATCCATATTCCGATTTTTGAACAGAATCGTATGTTCACAGAACATCTTTTGAACATAAGAAAGCATCGTGGTTTAGGGTAGTATGATTGTGAGGGGAAGAAAGTAGCGACCGGAATATCCTGGAGTGAGCAGTATCTCTCAATGAGTATTAAATTTGTGTGTATGGCGAATAATTATTGAAATAGTCGCTAATTTCTTGTGCCGGAGTCCTATCATGCAAATATTGTCCCACTAGATAGATGTACATGTTGTGGGAGCATGGGGTAGAGTTGGCTAAATCTGTAAGACACAACCCCACATTTTCTTCTGTAACACTGCCAAACGGCTAATGGCTTCAGTTAAACTTGTATTCGTAAGAGAAATGCACCATTTCTCATTTTCCAATTTCATTAAGCTGGTACAGTACATGCTAGAAACCAAAATAACCCGGCCCTCAACATTACTCGTTGGGGTGTTGATCCACGCCTTCTTCGTACTGTGTCAATAAACGCGATCTCGCCTACTAGACACTGATTTCCCAAGCATGTCTAGTTTGACTTCATTCTCAACCATTTATAGAAGATCCCGGCTTGAGAAAATAAAACCACCATCATCCTAAAGCAATTGGGTTTGACGAGCAGGGGTTAAAGTTGCATTGAATTTGGCACTGTGTCGAGCCATAAGTGTCTGTGTTTGACACCAGTGTGCAGCCGGAGTTTTGCGAAAAGCTGGACGGGATCGCCGCCTTGCACTTCCAAGGGCACACGGTAACCTCTCTCAACCATTGGGGACAGGGACGGCCGGGTTTGCAGTTGGGCCCAACGGTTTTCTGTTGGCAGTTGGAAATGGGGCAATAGTTGGTTGTGGCAGCAGTTGCTGTAGTGAAGAGGACGGTCCACGTAAGAAACTTCATGATGAATTAAGTGATTTGTGGTGAACTGGTGATGAGATAGTGCAGATCGAGGTGGAGAGATGGCTGCCCAATTCGGAGAGGCCCTCGTAGGGATTTAAATGCCTTTGCACATATTTCGGCAGATGTGCCGAGCTGCAACTTTTGCCTCTGTGCACTAATTCTCACTTGTTCTTAGCTCTGTTTTCGAATTTTCAGCTCGACCAAACTTCTAAGATTAGAATTCGGCAGGCACGGAGAAGTGGCCAGATGAGACGCGCTAACTTGCGCCACAGGAGTTCAAAGCATTTAACTCAGGCACAAAAGTCATCATTCCACGGGATGCTCTGAAAATTACACTCACGATGAATAAACAATGCTCAGATTTCCGGGATTAAGATTGAAACTAAAAACCGAAGGAATGTTTGATGTGAGCACAGGCCTGATCCTTTCAAGCAGTGCTTGGACACGCACGTCCAGAAATGTGGTTGAAAGTTGTTGGCCAGCTTCAGTGCAAAGGTTACGAGAACAAGAAAATTCGTCACTCATGTCCAGCTTGAAATCGAACGAGAACACGAGCAAAATCGGAACAAATTGTACCGATGCTGATGGTTTGGTGCCTGGACGGACAGTTGATCGACGCGGGCCAGAGCGTCCACCAAAGGTGTGGAGAGCGAAGCCGTGTGGGGTCCTCGGATCATCGGCAACGGCATGGCGGGTGTGCTCCCGCTCCCCAGCCCCTGATGCAATTTCCCCGTCTTACGATGAAAAACGTGATGTAATGCAAAGCTGAAGATTTTCCTGGAATGAATGGACAGTGATTGGTTTTGACACAGGCAGAGTTTGTCTTCCTCAGCATGTTCTCTATTTATCCCCTTTTCAAGAATGTGAGCGACTCATGGTGACAGGAATAAGTGGAATCAACTTGGGAATAGAATGGATCTAGTTATAAACCGAGCCGCCTCTTGCTGACTAGCCAGGACGCAATCGTGAAAGGGGGGCATGCATTAAATTCGGAAGATTATTGTTTGGGAGAAATTCGTTTCCCAGGTTTTGCTCATCTCTTAGTGAATGTTGGACCCGGCGCATGCGTTCTCGAACACTGTTTGGCACGATTTATTCAGGGTTAGATCAATCAGCCAGTATTTGAAAAGCTTAGTCGCATGTAGAAATATTACTGAGGACAAGGGACACAGCATCATCATGTATGACATGTTGACTGCGTTCCATCGCAGATTGGCTACCATCATGACTGCACAAAGGTTCCGCATCAACACGAAGGTTTTATAAGCCGGACCTGTCGCTCAAGACCACCATGTGTTGTAGGATAACTAAAAATAAGGCATGCCCAAATTATGAAAGTAATATCTAGACATGAAATTTGCGATTTCATCTATTGCTGGGCTTTAAGGCGGGTTTGAGAGTAGGGCAAAAAAAAAAAAAAAAAAAACCTTTATGTCCACAACGAAATTGGGCATAGAGACTCGAACACTGTCGCTGTCTATGATCAAATCCCATCCATGATGGGGAATATAAAAAAAATCAAGTCCCCGAAACCTGGTTCGAACAGGTGACCTTCAGGTGGCATTCCATCAATTACAGCCCAACGCTCTTCCAACTGAGCTATTCGGGGATTGCTGATTGAGCTTAATTTGAGCCTGTTGCGGTACATCAAGCCATAGCGGGCTATGCATCCCGAGGTTGCTAGTCATTTTGGCTATCTTGTGAGACTGTATGTAACTTCCCTAGTCGAATGAATTGACGAGAGTTGATGAGAAGTCGAATGAAGCCTCAAGTGCATCACCAGTCTTCTCAGTGGCACTGTTGGGAAGCTTGCGTCGCTGTGTTGGATGCATGAATGAGCATTCAATGACGTCAGCATGAACGCAAGTGTATGCATTTGTCCTTAAGAGCCCACCGGATCGTCTTCTGGGCATTGTGAAGGGCCAACAACAGACACGTTCTATGGTCTTTATGATCTTGTCGTGCCCTCTTTCAGATCAACAAACTCTCTGATGCTGCCACCGATCATCTTTCAAACAGTTTGGGTTGCATATGAGATCATATTCAACTATGAAAAAACCTTCTTCTCCACCACTAGATAAAACGATGTCGTGGTCCCAAGATGCCACCAGGTTTATCCCCAGCCATGCTCTCTCATCAGCGCACGATCATATTTTGACCAGTATTGCGTCGGATATGTAGGTGATGAGTAGAGCATTACGTGCACCGATTGATAGTTGACCATGCCACCAGTGCCAGATAACTGTGCTTACTTGCATTGCCCCACCAGGGGGAGTGAGGTGGCTTTATAAGACCCCTCTTCTGATTTGAGGGCCAAAGAAGACATCCGTCATACATCTCAACTGAATGATGCGCCGCGTTTTCGTCCATGGCCGCACTGTCAGCACGCATTCTGTGTCACCTACTTCGGAACAATGTCCAGTAAATCAGATCCGCAGAGATATCGTCCCATTCTTCCCGTGGCGCTTGGCTTAGCCAACAACAATCATGACGAATCTGACCCTGCATCACAGCCACCAAAGAAGCCGCTCCCAAAGCAATATTTGAAATCAGCCACACCAGCTTGTGACCGCTGTCGCGAGAAGAAATTAGCGGTACACTATGCACCTTGAATCTTGATGCCACTGACTCATCATGAGCCATCGGCAAACGCATGCAAGGGTTACTCTTCGCACTGAATAACGCTGACAATGAATTGACCCTGTAGTGCAGAGGGCCCCGTCCGTGTATTCCCTGCACTCGGCAGAATGTCGCATGCATCACATCTCCACTCCGAACAAACACAAACCGACTGGCTGCAAAGATTGCGGCGCTGCCTCGACAGGAGTCAATTGATCTACTCCGTACCCTTCAGCGAACTTTGGGCCTGGCAACCCCTAGCGTCCCTCGATCACCCCCTCACTCGCACATGCCAGCCCAGAACAGCTTGGAGTTTGAGCTCATCAACAGACATCCCATTGCCTATCCGGTGTTGTTCCCATTGAACATTGGATCGCTTTCACTCAAGAACTTGACGCGGCCAGCCCGGCTATCCAATAACTTTGCGGAAATCCTGAGGTTGGCTGATGCCATCAACTGAATCACCACCTTTGACTGACATGCTGTAGCCGGGCGCCTACTCACCCTTGCGCCGGGGAGACGTCAAACACACGGCTTGACAACAACACCGTGCGATCAACCCTGAAACGAAAGCCCAGCCCCCCTCCCCCACTCCGTTCTCTGATTGACGAGAGACTCGCCCGAGTTGACCTGAGAAAATGGACCAATGTCCCGATCCCAAACGATCTTGGAATTCGTGCCATCTCACTTTATTTTGAAGTTGAATATCCTTTCATGGCCCTGTTTAATGCCGATATTTTTCTGAATGACCTTGTTAACATGAAGACTCGTTTTTGTTCCGAACTTCTTGTAAACTCGCTGCTGTGCTGGGCGTGCGTAAGTTCCCCTTTGCAACAAAATGCCCCAGTTTGGTGACTTCGTCGTAACTTGAGAGAGACAGCTGTTGTATACAGTAATGAACCCCGAAACCGCCGCCTTTTCTATTGCTTTCTTCCGCGAGGGTGAGATGCTCTGGAGCAAGGATAAGTCTCGTGATACCATCACTGCGATAGCTGCAGCCCAACTACTGAACTTTTGCGCCACTGCGTATACAAAAGGTGATGTCGGATTTAGCTTCGTGCAAGAAAGCATTAAGATGGGCAAGAGGCTAGGTGTATTTAAAGACCCATTAAATGGCTCTGTATCGGTACAACCTGAGTTAAGAGATAACCAGGATTGGATGAAAGCAGCCTCATACACGGCCTGGGGCACTTTCAACTATATATCGCGCGTACTCACTCGAGTGTCATAATTTGAACTTTCGAAGGGCTCATTGTTGGATAGGTTAAACGGTCTCATGTACCAAAAAGCAATTATCGACGATCCTCCAAACATTCCGATGCCAGGAAACTCGAACCCCTCGCTTGAAACACAACTCAACGAGCCAGTTGATCTGAAAAAAGACCCGCCAACCTTTCATGCGTGCTGTCAACTATGGGCCATTTTTCATCATATTGTCTGGGAGTATCATGGAGAAAGGTCTCTCCAGATTCCGTCCATAGAATTCGCTGAACGGATGTACCGTCAGCTTCTTGACTGGGCAAGAGATATCCCTCTGAATTTGGCTAGAGGAGATCAGAACAGCCATGCCGAGGTCATCTTGCAGTTCGTCCCCGGCCGTCGAGCCCTACTATTTTCCCACTATAATTGCTGACTGTTACGATAGCATGCATTTCCACGCCATAGTGGGGGAACTATTTAGGCCGTTTCTCTCGTACCCCTCGACATCCTTCCGCCTAAAATCCTTCACATCACCACAAGCGGTTCCCAAAGCTATTTACGGCGCTTCAGTCAACCAGCTCAAACGATTGTTGGTTCATTTTCGACTGCATTTCAAATTGGGCGCGGCTTCTGGGTTCTGGGTCACCAGCGTCCTTCACGTGTATAACGCGATGGTTCGGGAAGCCAGCACCAGAAACGGTGCCGAATGGCATTTCTATCTTGAGCTTTGCCTCGCTGGCCTGAAAGACTTGTATGGCTCATTCCTCTCATTACGCTTAATAGCCCAGTCCTTTCTGGCCACAGCGTTGAAATACGATGCCATTAGTTTTGATGATGCCCGCCAAGCGATGAACGAGCTACAGAAGTTGGGATCATTCCACAACATTCCTCTCGGGGCCGAGGAGTCCACTGAAGCCGAAGCTTCATGGATCGTTGATTTAAATCTGGCTCTATCGAATCCTGAAGCTGCGCAGGCGGTCCACCAGGCCAACCGTCTTGAGGAATTACTACTGCTAGAAGAGTTTACAGTTGGTGTTGTTGACTAAGTCTGTTCATCTTGTTTGTACCGAATCGGAAATTGGCAATTTGTTGGCGTGGTGATGAAACCGGTATCTGACAAATTTGCACCGTGCTGTCCCGTCTACGTTCATGAATTCGATTCCCACACAATAAATGCAATATGTTGACGGTTTACACTCTTGGTCCCCATTTTGTTGTGCATTATATTCTTTGTTTAGATATGACGATAAACTTGTGGGACTGACGGCCTATTTAAAGATGATGTTGCATGGGAGATTTAAATGAAGAATTAGCATGATAAGAAAACATGTGTGTGCGGATGTAATCTAGGCGCTCTTAGTGTGCTTGTAAGGATTAACACCTGGGTTAGGAGGTCTTTCGTGCTCCTGCATCTGGACAAATACCACGCCTGTACTAGACCCTGACCTGAGAAGGATGCTAGTGCGGAATGTTCAAATGACCATGGAAAAAGACGTGGCATTCGCACCTGAAGCCACATTCCAAAAGCGTTATGTCGTGTTCCCACACGTGCATCGACTCGACTTGCGATATGGGACGCGGCGCAACGCCTCCTCGCTTAGGGTTGTATTGAGCCAATCCGCACTCCGAGCCGTGCGGCCGCTTCGCTGAGCCCCGCCTGAAAAAGCTTAGCCAACCACTAGATCGTTACAAAGGCATGAGGTGGTGAACGCCACACAACCCCTGGACTCTCAACAAGATGATCAAGGTAGGGGTCTTGAATGTCCTAGGATATTTAAATTCGGTCTTAGCCTTCCACTTAAACATCCACAACTACTGTCAATCTTGTCAAAATGAAGCTCCTCGCCTGGGTGTTGACCGCAGCCACTGCTGGTCTTTTGGCCCCTGGGGTCCTTGCCACGCCCGCAAAGCCATGCAGTACAACAACTACCAAACAACCCGCCAAGCCGACAAAAATCCCGACTCCGACCTTGGTCAATGGCGACTTTGAGAAGTCCGCCGATTCCTTTGCCCCCTGGATCGAGGAGGAGGGTCCTTGGGGAATCACTGTTACGACCGTGGGAGCCCACAAGGGAAAGTCGCTCCTCGTCTCTGCCCCTCAATTCGCAGTGGCTCGAGCGGGATTCACCATCTCCCAAAAACTTACTAGCTCCACCATTGTCGCCGGAGTCGAGTATACCCTGACCGGCTTCGCCTTTGCAGATTCTGCGTACGACTCCAAACACGGCTGCAAGGGCCTCTATGTCGGTTGCAACGGCGCCGAGACATTTGTCACCTACCTCCAGGGCACCTCACCCAACGTGGGCAGCTGGAAACCGCTTAAGACGACTTGCAAGTGGACATCGGCCCAGATAGCCAAGGGGCCCAAGGTGTTTGTTCAGGGAACGGACTGCTTCGTTGGACATTACATGTTTGATGATATTGCCATCAAGCATGCCTAGTAATAAGGTGAAATAATGGTCTAGCGCTCTATTACTTCGCCAAGATGATTGAAATTTGGTTGGGGCGGATGTCAATCAATGTTTTATGACTCGCACTATCTTCTCGCAATACTGGGCGATATCGGTAGTAGCATGAATAAAAAGTACTCACTTCCAATTACAATAAGGTGTACTTCTTTAAATCTTTTGACTATCGATCATTTGCCCAAAATTCCTTCAAAGTGTGTCTCAATCGCGTACCCATTCATCGTGCGTGCGTCTGAGGTACAGAGCTCTGGGTTCCAGTATAACAAGCTTACAAAAAAGGGGCCTTCGTTTCGTACAAAATAGCATAAAAATAACCTTCGATAGATTCCGACCAAAAGGGAAAGCCGGAAAGGCGTAGCTAATCTGGGACATGATTCTCGTTGCTGCCGTGCTACCCGAGGATTCATGCTAGTGACGGCTAGTGGAAGGGCCCGAGTCTCGCCAGGTCTAGAACCTCAATACCTCGGTTTAGTCGCAATTTAGGAACATAACTGCACCTCAGCCCTGGCTACCCATTCTAGCCCAGCGATAAATGCATAAGGAATAGCTCAGGAAAATAACCAGGTGCAGGTATTTTCAATAGCCTTCGCGGAATACGGGTTTATTGGAAAGTGGATCTGCACTAGTCTCGTGGCAATTTGTAAGTCTTCGCGCTGATCGGAATGATACGTTCTGTATTGGGCAGCTGGCATATGATAGAGGTTTACTAATCCAATGTTCCCTAATAGTAATAGTCTGCACATTTGAACAAGTTTCCCAATTCCAATCACACTTGATCACTGACCAAATACCAAGTTTCTAACTCAAGGTGTTTCCTGCGCTCGCTGGGACCGAGCTAGCAATGCTCGATGCAGAGCTGGCAGCAACAATGTTGTAGTTGGTGAAATCGACAAAGAAACCTGTGTTGGAATAGCTGAAAGATCCTGAGCTGGTGTATTCGTTGGCCACACAAGAGCGCTTCAGATATGTCGAGCACTTGGACAAATCTGCAGAGTTGGAGCTGAAAAGCTGACCAACAAAACCACTGGCCACAATCGTAGGATCATTTTTGAACACGTTACCTTCATATAGGCCCATGCCATTGGAGGTCCCTTCGATTAGGTGGCCACTATTGGATTCCCATACATTGTTCACCGCGTGGAAAAGTGTATTGCCACTAAGCGCGGGGCTACGGCCAGAGGTATAGTAGACATAGTTCTCTGTGGCCAATTAGCGCATTCTATATACCAAGGCGAATATCACTCGACTAGGAATAATGATGATTCTTACTGTAAAATGTGATTGTATCACTTGAACCAACTAGTTCCATGCCCCAGTACGTGTGTTGATCGCACGTAGCGGACTGGCTAGTCTTGCCGTTAAGGAAGCTGTTGGAAATAGTAATGGCATTGTTTGCATCCTGACCAAAACTGTAGTGTTGTCTTCCAAGGCTCGAAGTCTTCAAATGTCAGTTTAATCCATATTTTCCGTTTGTATGTACTACATACTGTAACATGGTCGATCCAGATCTGGTTGGTGCCTGAAAAGGAGAGTGCATCACCACCCCAGACATACTTTGGGTTCAGATTTGTAATCGCAATATTTTGGATGATAATATTGGACACTCCGACAAAACGCAAGCCCTTGCCTGTAAAGTCCCAATTGATCATACGTTAGTCTCGTATCCTTTAGATTCGATAGGGCAACGGCAAAGACGTCCATACCATTCAGCACAGTGTTGGTTCCAGTACCAACCAGAGTCTTGTCGGAAGCTACATTGATTCCCTGGTATCCAGCGACATCAATTGTGACATCGTAGGTAGACGTCGAGCCGCAACCACTGAGGGTATTAAGCAAAGCCTGGCCTCCATTGTCAGGTGTGCAAGAGTATGAGTTGCATGCTTTGTATGTTGCCGTGCCTTCAGAGCCAACAAAGTTAAACTCTCCCGAAATGACGATATTTTGAGGCTGGGAGGAGGTCAGATATGACTTGAGCTGCGCAATAGTCGTGGGATAGACTGGAGTAGCAGTGCCGCCACCTGTGACTCCTTTGGCAAATCCTGGAACCGTTCCGGTGACAATGGATGATTGTGCAGATGCATGGTGGATCAATCCGAGGCTTAAAATAAGCCTTTTTGCCGTTTCGGGGAGCTTCATATTGAGAGAGTACAAACTGGCAGTGCCTATTGGCTAGACGATATCCAGATGGGGTTCAGAACACAGCGCCAAGAGATCTTTTACGAGGCGACTAATAGTTGATTTTATATTATTCATGGCTGGTATTTGTGGCATGACCCAGCGGCGACATGGTGTATAAACTCGGTTTGCGCCGCACGCCTTTCGTTAAAAAGGGAGTATTTGACCGCTTCGATGAAATTAAAGATACCGAAACCCATTTCTGGCCTGTTCCGAATTCATCAAATATGGCAATCTGCTCATCAAACCATCTCTCTGGATGGAAAATAGAACCTTGCTTTCATTCCCACCAATTGGCATATGTCAGACCGGCAAACACGGCTTCTCGATCATCGGGTTTAGTGCCACATTTGATCGCAGGTGGGGTAATTCCAACCACTGTAAGGCAATTAGCTGCCAGGGGACAAGAATCCCACCGCTACCTTGGGATATGCAGGCTATGCATGATTTTTCTGGGGCGCTAAAAATGTCTAATTGAAAAAGGTTGACCGGGGTTCCGGCCTTTGTTCTTCGGTATTTCTTGAGAAATTGCCCGGGAAAAAGGTCACCGAGTGACAGGATTCAGACAGGGAATGCAAAATAATGAAAGAATGATATTCCCAGTGGTGAAAACTCGTCGTTCAGTTTGTTGATTCGGTACCATGGATGCCCTTCCTCTTTGTTTGGTGTACAAGGCGCGTCGTCGCGGAAATAGATCTTGATGGCCTGCAGGGGGGATCTCTTGTCCACCGCCAATTGTGCAAAAGCTCTCAGCCACTGCTCATGGGGTTCTCCAAAGTCGTCCCAACAGGTGTCATAATCGTCATTTAGGATAAATTCCAACGCGAAAGATTTTAGCTTTGGGGCAAGAAGTAGTCCCGCATCGTCCTGTGTTCGCTTCAAGTCATCCCACTGATATCCCGAGAGCGTCAAGCTCTCAAGGGCTGTAAAGTCCGTTAGATCCAAACAGCCACCTTCTCCTTTGCCAGGAAGAAACCCAATGTCCAACGACACAAGGTATTCCCTATGCTTCAACAGCAATGTGCGGAATATAGATAACTCCAAGTAGTGGGGATTGTCAGAGTAACTCTCAAACTGAAACTTGATCAACCTATCAGGCCAATTGACCAGGAATAGTGTGGCTTCCATGGATTGTTCGTAATCACATAATATGAGTTCTGAGAATTCGGCGCCGATAAAGCACTAATCAACATATCAGCATCATGCATTCTTGGATTATTGTCACGGTATCAATAAAGCTTGGGCTTGAACCTTACATTCCACAGTTCAAACTTCGTGTCCTCTTTCGATGCAACGCCGTCTAGTTCAAGCGTCTTAAGAGATGGAACTCGTATGTGCTTCATGAGTGGCCATAGCTCTATACAATCTGAGTGTTGACTGAGACTCAGATGCTGAAGGGCCGGCATATAAGATAATACTGATTGTAGGAGCTTCCATGTGTCATAATCGTTCCCTACTTGGAAAGGTCCACGAAAAGAAAAGTCAATCACATTGATCAGGTGGTTTGTTAAACTGTCAATCATGCCAAAGACTTTGGTGGGAACCTGCCGAGTCTTTCTCATTTCGGGGTCATCACCGAGAATTCTAAGTTTGCGGCAGTGATGGCCAATGACTGGAGTTTTTTGAATGGTTCGATTAAATGCTTTGAAAGAATCAGAAGAGTCTCCACGTCTATCAAAGTCGATCTCTTGGTAGATTAACGGGACGACGATGTCGTAGAACCGCTTGCAGGAATATGCGATCGCTAGTAGAGACGGTTTGTCATGACGAGGGTAATAGTATGGATAACATGACTCGGTCCAAGTGCTGAGTTGAAAGATCTGTACCAAAATCTCTTCCGGGACATCAAGAATGATGGCGGTATTGAGGCTCAGCGTGTCCAGCTCCAGGTGCGACAACTCGCACGTTTTAACGGAAGGCGAAGGTGCAATCATGATGTATCGATGGGGTAATCAATCAACCCTAAATATTTGGATGGCTTCTGATAATTTGATGGATATTTTTGGCGATTTGTCGTCGCAACTTGCAGGGCTCTTTCAGGTTCACAGTCGTGCCTCCGATGGATGTCATCAGACTTCGTCAATGTCAGACGGGAAGTTTTCATCTCACTCTCCACAGGTGAAATCCACTTACTAGCGACCGCAAAAAAAGGGGGGCTGCCAAGTAACTTGTTTCTTTTTTCTCGTACTCATTGCCTACCCGGCAGGTCCCGTATTTTGGATTGGCCGTGCTAAGTTCCAGACTTGGAGGCTAATACACTTTCTGACTAGTCAGGGTTGACTAGAACACGCTACCTGACGTGACTTCTACATCACTCGGTTCTCCTTGACCCCCCGCATATGGATTTAATACACAATATTAAACATTTTCCTAGCTTCATGATGCAGACCATCAGCATGAACTGGCTCTCCAACCTAGTACTCGCCGTTGGCCCGTTGGGAATGGAAATGCAAAGGTTTGTTTGTAGTCACCATTTGAAAAAAGAAGAAAAAAAAAACGCCTGATGATGCGCCTCGCATGGTCTGTGGCTGCACTGTAGCCAATTGCGCCTCACTGTTAGGCAGCCAATTCAGCCTCGGTTATGCTAGCTTGCGAACAGCCTCAATCTGTGCGCCTCAGCCGTCTTCAAATTCCCTCAAGGATTCCACCAAACTCCTCCAAACCAACATTGTATTTGACAGCATAAGCCGATATAGTACTTTTATTCGCGACAGTCTGGCCCGTTGATACGTCTCGTAGCGTAGGAGTTGCGCTGTCGGAGATGTCACCACCACCCGATGATGCCGTATTCTCAACAATCACCCGCCCTCGCGATCCTCATTTCGTGCAACGACGTCAGCTCTTCAATGGCATCCATAAAACCTGCTTAGAGCGCTCAGGCCGCGCAGGTCTCGGAAACCGTGTTGTCTTGCTCGGGCCCAGTGGGGTTGGGTGGGTTGCCTATTTACCCTCCTGCTCTGTTCATGCTACTGACGAAGCACTAGAAAAACTCACCTAGCCGTTGAATTGGGTTATAGACTCTGGCAAGAATCCAGTGTTTCAGTTTTCTGGATTGATGCGGACTCCGATTCCAAATTTTGTAGGAGTCTCCACAACATCGCACAAGCCTGCGGCATCCCAAGCTATCCGGACGTGGGCCAGTCTTTGCAATCTATTCGTGATTGGCTGGAGTCGTTTGGAGAGAAGGGTAAAGTACGATGGTGCATTATAATAGATGGCTGCGACGATCGCGATGTTTTATTTGGAAAGAAAGCTTTCCTGCAGGGTGATAAGAAGCTGGCTAACTATATCCCCAATACTGAAAACGGCTGTATCGTGACAACGACCAGCGATCAGCTGGTTGCGGCCGCCATGTCAAGGGATGACAGAACTACCCACCGAGTTGGTCCTATGCAACGAAAGGAAGCACTTGTGTTATATCAGATTATCATTAGACCCCCGCCGACCTCGGATACATGGATGGTGGCTGGAAAGGTTATCAAGCGACTTCAATACCATGCCTCAGACGTTGCACAAGCGTCAAGCTATATTCAACAAAATCCTCAGATGCAAAAAGGCGAAATTATAAATGCAGTGCGCAATCGAGACTTTACTAAGATAAGGAATTTTGGCCTCACAGAAACGGTGTTTCCGGGATACCAGTTGGCATTGGCGGGGACTACATGGGATGACGTCTTCGACCGGATTGCATCGAAATACCCCTCGGCCTCGTGGTTACTCTCTCTAATGGGATGCTTTGATGAACAAGCAATCCCGAAATGGGCTCTCCAACTTGAAGGAGTTCCTCGAGAAGGTGGAGCCCATGCCGTCTTCACCAATGTTCAGCCAGCCCAAAGTACGGATGACGACGCCAATCATTACGACAGCCTAGGCATAGATTTTGAACAAGATATGAGTTTACTCACCAAGCGATATCTTGTTTCCGCCAATGAAGAAACTGACAGCTTTGAAATGCATTGCCAGGTGCAAAGTGCAGTCAGAGGGTGGCTCCAAGCCAACGGACAACTGGAAATGTATCAACAAGAGTACATTTCCCGGATGGCTAGAGCGTTACCTGCTGCAGAATATCGATATTTGGAGACGAGCCGCACCGTTTTGCCTCACTTGGCCCGAGTCTTGGACTACGGTCAAAAAGATGACGCAACCCAGTTACAGCGAGCAACTGTATTGCACAACGGTTCATGGTGTGCCATGGCCGTTCACGAGTACAAGCTCGCCGACGAATTGGTTAGCGAGGCGATAGACGTTCGTAAAGAAATTCTAGGAGAAGTTCACGACATGACGCTGGAGAGCGAGTCTCTCCGGGGCCTTATTTTATTTTATCTTGGATTGCGGGATGAATCCGAGTCTCTCCAGCGAAAGACGTTGGAGACTTTGACTGTGGTGTATGGAGAAGATAATAATATCACTCTGAGAGCCAGAGTATACATGATGATTATTGAGTGGTCGCGAGGACTTTCTCACGATGCCCTATCCACCATTGAGGAAGTGACAAAGAAAAGGGTGGAGCTCTTTGGGGCGGAACATGACGAAACCCTTCAGTGCAAAGCTATGCTTGCTCATGTTTACCGAATACTGTCTCGAGACGAAGCAGAAGAGATTGCCGTCCAAACTACAGACATCAGGAACAGAGTTTTTGGCAAGGACCACCCAGCGACACTTTCAATTTCATCCTCTCTCGCTTCAACTTATATTATCAAAGGCCGATACTTGGATGCACAACAGTTGCAGGCTCCCCTGATTCCTAGCATACAGAGAGTGTTCGGTGAAACTCACCAAGAAACAGTCTGTGCCCTCGCCAATATCGCGTTGTCCTCCGCAAACATGGGACTTTGGGAGGAAGTAAATCGACTAGAGAACACAATACTTCATATTTTACAGTTGAGTGCGAGTGAGGGTCATGGAGTGGCGATAGAATGCTTCAACCACCTTTTGAAGCTACATGCTGACGAAGGGGATCCAAAGCGAGTAATGATGCTGCAGCTGGAGGTCATTGCAATATGTAAACGCGTATTTGGAGATAAGCACGGGGAGCTGCTTTATTGCTATGAAACTCTCACCAAGTTGATGAAGCGGGGTGATGGCAGACTGGAGGATGTGGAGGCATACGAGACCACTGCAGTGAGCCTTAGTACCGAGAAGCTTGGGCTTAATAGTCCGATGACCATGACCTGGATCAGAAATCTGGCTGAGACGAAAAGACTTCTTGGACAGCATGAGGAGGCTATGCCCTTGATAGAGCAATGTGTGGATCTTCGACAAAAGACCCTCGGTCCTGAACATCCTGATACAGAGGAGGCTGTGCGCACAATGAAAAAATGGGACCAACAACGACGGAGATGGAGTTGGATGAGAAAGATTAGACTTTCGAAAGGATGAATGTGAATGACTGACTTGAGATTGAGATTACAAAGAGAGACTTTACTTGGTTCACGTGATATAAGCCTGCTTCATAATTAACTGCTCTATTTTTGGATTGTTATTTCAGAAACTATTTCCCGTGGATGAAAAACCGTTTATCAACGGGCTGCTTCTGGGCCCTCGGCTGGAGCTGCTCTCGTGCACTCGGATCATAACCGCCAAACACGAGCTGTGCCTTCAGCTGCCAATCTTGGGGTATTCCCCACACCTCGGCAGCCTTCTGGTCGGGCAATGGATTGTAATGTTGAAGATTGGCGCCAAATCCTTCAGCCTCCAGCGCAGTCCAGAGAGCGAACTGGTGCATGGCCGATGTATGCTCAGACCATGAAGGGAATCTGTCAGCGTAGATGGCGAACTGTGTTTGGAGCGACTTTACGGGCTCTGGATCCTCGTAGAAAAGTATCTGCAATTTTTTTTAGAACATTTTTACACCTTCAAGTGTGGCTGACAAATGGTGGGAAATATGACTTACGCTGCCATATGCCGCCCGGAAACCGGAGATACGCTTTTCAGTCTTGCTCCAACTGTCCGCAGGGACGATTTCCTTCAGCGCATCGATAACGATATTCCAGAACTTGACATGCTCTTCCTTCAATAGCACCACGAGACGAGTTGACTGGGAGTTGAAGGAAGACGGCACGTTCTCAATGGCAACGCGGACAATTTCCTCGATCCTATCATCTGAGATCGGGGATGTATTGTTGAGCGGGTAAATGCTACGACGGTTCTGAACCGCGTCAAGGAAGTCAAGCTTTTCCGACATTTTTGCCTTGCCTTACAGACGTGAAGGGTCGTTTTGCGGAGAGTTGGACAACGCTGAGGGGCCGTTGCTTTATTACTAACGTGTTAAAACCTTCAATATTTCGCGACATCGGACCTTGGGATATAAGTTGTCAGCTTGGTAAGAAATGACGCATTAAACACAGCGTCCCGGGCCGACGGGATGCTGAAAAAACAAATAATGGGCCATCATATGAGATGTCGTGATGACCGCCCCACCCGGCAGACAGGAATAGACGGGATAGCGCTGTACCCGTCGAGCACGTCATCGGCTTACCCCTCACAGGTGGGATAGCGAAGTTCTTTATAATCTGGGATGGTACGGTACAACTGTGTAAGAAATAGAGGATTTGTCAAAGAGTGAGCTTGGAATCATTTTTGTAGCTCATGTGAGATTTATCTAATCCATCAGCTTTATTGCAATGGCTATCTAGGCGAGAATCAACAACCCATAGCGGACATCACCACCCACAACGTTCGGCAACGTATCAAAATTTTGTAAAGGGTTAATAGGATTTAAAGTTGCCTAAAAATGTTAAAATCTAGCCCTAAACAATGTCAGCAGAGTACAGCGATGCAGTGATAGACGGACTGCGAAAGAGACCAGTGTTCCAATTGGGTGCAAAGCAATATCGAAGTGTTTATTGAAAGAAATATTGCAAAATGCACGGACACAGCCGTTCAAATATTTGATTTTACTACATTTGGTTTTATCCTTGAGAGCTACACCTGGAGCATAATTCCTCACAGAATATCCACGGTGTTTGATCCTTTTAATCATTGCAGCCAGACCTTAGTAAGGCTTTTGACCATCGGTATTTCCGGGAGGAGAGTACCGAGCGACTACGTACCACGCGCCAAGCCAATTTTTGGCTGCTGCAATACCAACAGTAGTGGTTGTGTTCCACACTATTTGCGCTAAAGGGACATGTCAGAGGCGTGTAAACCATGCGCAATACTAAATCTGGACTTACTGTAATCCTTGTATGCGCTGAAACTTCCTAACGGGATAGTTTCATTATTGTACTTCTTGGCCTCGGCAAGCCTATCAATGTTAGACCTCTCAAACATTAAAACGACACGTTTTCCTCATCTTACCACTGGTTAGTAGCAGCTTGAAGGGGGTTTGACACCGGGTAAAAGAAAATAAAAGCTGGTCTGGTGAGGGAATTAGCCCTGATCTGGAGTTTCGCCAAATACAGGAACACTTACTGCACAACTGCTACGTTTTCACCCTGATTTGGCCTTGAAGAAGCAGCAGAATTGGCAACCTGACCAGATGAGGCGAGTTGTTTAGCGTAGGCCAAGGCTGCAGCTTCCAGAGAAGTGTCCCATAGCAATGCCTTCTCCCCCTTGTCCTGACGGGCGTAGTTGTGATAGTTCAAAGCAGTCGCTGCGTCGGTGTTCGAGGGAGATTGCAATAGGGTAACTGTCGCAGCTGGAACAGAGCTCACGGTGGCTGTCGGGGCTGCAGTAGCTGGAGGGAAAATGCTTGGAATGAGAAAGTCCCAAATACCGGCGGCTTCCTTCGGGTTGGCATCTCTGTTTACATTGTGGGAGTTGCCCTCGTCAACGGGCTGCACGCCCCTGACAACAGCGTCTGGAATAGACCTCTCCACATCCTCAACAAAGTCTACTTCTTTGGGAGCGACTGGGCTGGCAAGAGCAAGTGACCCTATGCCAAGGACAAGGATGCACCGAGCAAGGTAGGTTGAGGGCTGCATTGCAGAAGTCAGGGAGAAAGTGTCTTATAACACCGTATTTGTTGAATAGTCCTGTGGATTGAACTGTGGGTTGAAGAATAGTTACCGACGAAAGGGAGGCTACGAGGATGGACTTTTATATCACTTCTCTTGTGGATGTGACTCTTCTGATCATCTAGTAATCATCACCATTATTCGCAAATAAACAGCTCATGCTGACCTCAATTCCATCCTTAACCTTTTCGTGGGAATGCTATTCCGCCCGATCCATACAACAGCGAGCGGGTATATCACGCCTTATTCGGAGACACATGCGACTGTTACACATTCACGCAAGCTCCAACCAGAAGCTATCCAAAGCGAATATACAACGATAGTTCAGATTGCGAATTACGCCATTAACGTCATAGATAAGTAAACGAGGGCGTTAATAAGATTTGAGTGAAGTTAATTGATAAGATGCGAAGGCTAGCTTAGCAACCTTTACCCGCTTCATCTCAGAGAATGACAATATCATCGGTATATCGTACAAATCGTCCCCCACTAGAAGTCTCGACCACTTTACGTGTTTAGCTACTATTTTAAACGTCATATATCCCGCTTCAATGAGGAGAAATTCGATCCGTCTGCGGATATATTGTCAGTGCAAATAGTCTCCTTCGTTTCTCAGTGTAGTTGGTCGTCATCGTCGTATGTCGTCAGCCCTGCCGGTCTATGCTGGTCTAGAATTGATCTTACCTATGTGCCCACGGTTATGACGTCATGTTCATACAGATTAAAGTAATACCTCTTCATATTTTGGCTTTTTAAGCTAATGAATAGACGCAAAAGTTCCGAGTGCGCATTTCCAATTGTTAAACTTCAACGGCGCTACAAACCCGCCATTCGGTCCGTCTCATTAACGATCGATCATCTCACCACGCGAAAGACCATTGCGTCATAATATTGTGATGAAATGTCGCTATTTATTTCAGAACTACGCGGATTTGTGGTAGTAGGAAATCACAGTACCCATCAGAGTGAATTAGTTAATTGATAGAAAGGGGCCCAAACTCTACCAAGGAATGATGACAGAAGGCTTAAATTCACAATTTTCTTCACTCCCAGGGTGATCTGCATGAAATGGGACTAACCTATTTGGCCTCACCTTTTTTGAAAAAAGAATGACACCACAGTAACGGAAGATAGATCCACAACGCGACTTGTAAAATAAATTTTGTGCTGATTTGGCTGCAACTAGTGGACACCGAATGGCTGCGTGAATTATATCAAGGAAGAACATCATAATTATGGCTTATTACTGGGTACGTGCGTTGAAAAAATCACAATACTTTTCTCGTCTGTTGAAAGTCAATTCAACACAAATCATTCGGGACATGGCGGCCACGCTGGCACAAAACAACTGACTTTCCCGCCTTGGCAGGCACACAGCTTTGAAGCAAACCTTCCACGCCCTATTCTTCAGTGACTAAAAACTTTACAGGATTTGAACCAGTAAAGATGACCCCTAGAAAACACCGCATTCCAGTGGGAGTAACCTTGCGAAAAATGTGTACCCCGAAACTCAATAATGGAGCGGCACGCTACAAGAACACGTGTTTGCGCCTGTCCTATTAGATCTCCTCTGAGAATACAAAGGCGCAGTAATGCGGAAACAGCCAATGCATGGTGAGCTTAAAAGTGGAAAGCGGGGTGAGAAAGGGAGCGACGAGAGGAGCCTTAGTGAAGCAAGGTCGAATTGATCTCCAGACACGTGCAACTCCACGTTTAATCGCTTCAAGAACCGTAACTCTAAATAGCTTAAGCGACAGAGGGTCGATCCAGTCCTATATTCCGGTAGGGAATTCTCGTCCATTAACAACTACACACACAAAGACTTTACATCATATTTTTTACATGCGTCTCGGATAGTGGTAGGTTGAGGTATGAGAAGTTTATGCAAAACCCTTGTTTTTAGAAACAACCGAATCACATCTCAGAAATAAGTGAAAAGCGTGCCGTGGTTGGCTCATTCACGTATTATTTTAATAGGTTTCACTATTTAGCCATGGAATCCAGCACAGGCCGGCGAAATGCTGCATCTTGCAGTAACGAGATGGGATGCGCATCTCCACCACTTGAGACAGCCACCACAGCTGCGCCACCACAGCCACTGGCGACAAAGGTATAGGTGTGGTGACCATTTCACAAATGCTCGCCAAGTTGAAGTTTTCATACAATGCCCTCATTTTTACCAGGCCCATCTATATTCACCTATATTCACCCCAATTGACTAACCCTTGCAGTTGAGGGCTTGGAGGTGAGATCAAGTTCATTGGAGGGGATTGGTTATGGGGTATGTCAGGTGACTGGCTGGCCAAATTACCATACTGGATTATGGTTGTGTTGCCTTTTCTCCCCACTGATATGTGCTAGCCATTGCAAAGTCGATGTCTATCAAGAACATTGAGGAGGAAATGGTTTTATTAAGATGGTTCTATGACTCCTTACGTCGCCTAAGATTGAAATTTCCGGCTGTTTTGTATTTACTTGAAATCCCATTACACAGCCCCCTGCCCTCAAAAGTCTATTCCGTCAACGCATTGAAACTCGCAGTAGCAATCTTTTTTTGCTTATGGCAAGATATAATGAATAATTGGTCACATGACCTTTGTTACATGAAACAGAGACCGCTGACAGCAGACACCTAATGATTCAGAAGGCGCATACATCACTGGAGTTCACTATCAAGCCACCTTGTTCAAGTGGGTGTCGGCTAACGCTGAACGGGTCAGTCCTCGTATCGACGACGTTTCTATTGGCAGATCACTCGGTCTGTGATATGGACCGCCCGTTATAGTGGGTCGCCTGACATTAAGGGCGGTATAAGCAATCCGATTATTTCCCCTTTTAGAACCAGCCCCAAGCCAGACGGAGCCGGCGGCATGCACGTCCACGGGGAATTAGAGCAAATAAAACCGAAGGGAATGCATTTTTTGCTTCTAAAGCCATACAGAGTTCATCGTTCTATGCGGCTACATTTGGAGCATCTTTGGGTTAGTGCTGCCGCTGCAATCTGATATTGCGCTTCAAGATGAGCGACCGACGAGAGGATGATGAGTCCCCTCAAGAAACCACTTCTCTCCTTCAGGACCAAACAAACCTGAAGCCAGAAGTCAGAGGATCTTGGTTTGAGCTAAAGCTTTTGCTTCAGCAATCGCCACCTCTGTTTGTTACATATCTTTTACAATTCTTCCCCGGCGTCCTCAACACCCTAATCGCAGGCCACCTCAGCGCCGATGACCTGGCTGCCTCCGCCATTGGTGGGACCACCGCCGTTATCTCCGGTTTGGCTTTCGTAGAAGGCATGGCCACGGCCCTTGACACGTTATGTGCTCAAACATACGGCTCTGGAGACCGGACAGGCGTGGGTCTGCACATCCAAAAGATGGCGCTCCTGATGGCAGCCGCATGCGTCCCCATCGGGACAGTCTGGATGATGTCGCCCTGGCTATTGACTTTCGTTGTTAAGCAACCTCATCTGGCCCTCAAAGCGGGGAGCTATATTCGTATGAGTCTCCTTGGCCTTCCAGCACAGGCTCTCTATGAAGTTGTAAAACGATTTCTGCAAGTCCAAGGCGACTTTCACACCGCCATGTCCATCATCGCAATATGCACACCTGTCAACATTGTGCTTAGCTGGTTCTTTGCTCTCCACGCTGGAATGGGACTTGATGGTGTTGCCCTGGGGTCGTCGCTCAGTCAAGTACTTAGAGTGATACTTCTGATACTTTACATTGTCTTTTTCGCGAAATGGTCCCATGGGTGCTGGAATGGCTTCTCGCGAGAGGCATTTTCAAACTGGCGGCGGATGGCTGAATTGAGCTTCTCTGGCTCGATAGCTATTCTTAGCGAGTATGCCGCCTTCGAGATTCTGACATTTTGCACGTCCTACTTGAGTCCCCGACACCTCGCTGCGCAGTCTGTTCTCACAACAATATCAATTCTTGCATGGAACCTCCCTTTCTCCGTCAGTGTTGTCGTCAGCAACCGCATTGGCCAATTAGTCGGGGCAGGCCAAATTAAGCCGGCTCAACGGGCGGCTTTCATTCATGGACTAACATTCATCGGGCTCGGATGTACCAGCGGCATCATTACGCTTTCGCTGCGTCACCACCTACCTCGGGTATTTACCGACGATTCTGAGGTCCTGGAACTTTGTGCGCAGACGATAACAGCGGTATCGTATTTCCAGCTTGCAGAGGCCTTCATGTGCGGAACCAACGGCATCCTGAGAGGTCTGGGCCGCCAGTCCTTTGCTGCCTGCACTGTACTTGCCATTAACTACCTTGCCGTGGTGCCGCTGTCAATCTGGCTTGAGCTTGGCCCGCCCCACTGGGGCTTGATGGGATTCTGGATTGGACTGCCTACTGGCATGGTTGTCATTGCATGCATTCAGATTCTTTACATGAAGCTGATTAAATGGGGGAAATGTGTCAGCGACGCCCGGGAGAACATGGGACATTAAGTAAAACGTAATATTTGACGACATTGTCGTGCTGAGAGGGAAGCACCATAGGTTTACTTTCGGCCCTAATTGGCTATATGCAATGTCCAATGGTGGTCAGCCGGGCCCTGCTGTCACCCAGGATTAATGAGAATAGCTTCAACTGGAGGAATATAGGCGGCCCGGAACGTGGGGGTGGAGGTGGAGGTGTGGCGGTAGTAGCGGTAGTGGTGGGTCGCCTTTCAAGCCGATAATAACCTGAAATAAAGCCCATGTCTAATCGCAAAGACGGCCGGCGTAAGCCCAAGTCACCCACTATCTCATATTCTCAACATCAGATTATCTCAGTAGCTTGCTAGTTGGAAGCAAAACAAACACTACGCACTAGGAGCTTCCGCTAGCAGTCTCTTGTTGCAACATACACTATCGAATGATGGAAAAACGCAGCTACTTGAAAACATTTGTAAATCCCAATCGGGGCCATTCAGCAGAAGGTCTGAGCGTCACTTTAAGCATACCATGAGAGCCTCTGAGTGGACCTCCAAACTGGCCCCGTTTCTGCGGGCCAAGCTTGGGCGCGGGCTCATGCTACAACCCGAAACCTCCGCCATCATTGTGAGGAATTGAAGATAAGACGAGATATTGAACAATAATATTCTATAAAAGGAGGATTGTTGCGTTACCAATGCAATCTTTAGAAGAAACAATCGATTCAAAAAAACAGATCCTGCAAGCCACTCATGCCACAAACATCATGGCCAACGGACTCAGTAAATCAAATCCAGTTGAAAAGGCTGACATAGTTGATCATGTTCTTCAGTACCCGTCTTCGGGCTTGAATGTCATAATCATTGGAGCTGGTCTTGGTGGTCTCCTTGCTGCGTTGGAATCGTGGAGGAAAGGCCACAATGTCCAAGTTTTTGACAAGTCTCCAACATTTTCTACAATTGGTATCAAACGCCAGCTCCATCTGCCCACCTCGACATGCTAATTTCCAGTTGCAGGGAGCGTTACTGCATTAGGGCCTTCAGCCTTGACTTCCCTTCCCTCCATCACTATCCAAACATGCTTCAGGAGTATCTTGATGTTGCCATCGATGCTCAGATCGCACCCTGCCGGAACGACGGAAGCCACGCTCTCGAACCATTCGAATTCGAATGGAACAGACCTGGCGTTGCAGAAAACGCCGCCTACTCAGTTCGGATCACACCCATAATTGGGCGTACTGACTTGTTCAATCTCGTCTACAATCAATGCCAGAGCGGGCTGAGAAAATCGTTCTATAGCAGGCAATGTTCACCAACTACTTCGGTGAGTCTGATGATGTCTTTCCAGGCATATCTACGCTAATCAATTATCAGTCATGAGCGTGTTTCCCCGGTGCAAAAGATGGGACTTCGTAACGGGGCCGACATGCACCGAGCCTCGAGCGAGAATGTCAAAAGCCTTGCCAAAGCACTGGTGCAAGGCAAATGGATATGGACACACAATGCCAAAGAGTACGCCAAACGTAATTTTCTCCTAGCATACGCTTGTCTCAAGGACGGAAGCAACTTCGAAAATACAAACATTCCTCCAGGTCATAAGCCGGAACCCTGGACTCTGCAGGGAGAGGTCGAGAAAGAAGAAAAGGGCTGGGTAACCGACCTTACTAGTAAGGGAGGCTGGGGTATGGAATGAACTGCAAGTGTGCGCGAGGGTACTCCTTGCATTTATTCGCCTGGGTCAGAAGATAAAGGAGTAACGCAATTTTTTGTAAATACTGCTTCGAAATTCAATGAGTACTATAAAACTAGCTGGCTGTCCATGGTCGGTCACTAAACCCTGATGCAGATGTGAACTAGTCATTCCGAACTGCATTTCTTGTCTTTTGACGAATTCTCAACAGTCCGCGGGATTAGTGCACACATGATGCACGAATTAATAACTGTGAAGCTATATTCAATTACTGGATATAGTTTACGAGTATGATGGTTCAAACATCTGCGTGTCCGAGACGTGAACATGAGGGTCCTCCTACACGCTTAATTCACTAGTTAGATATACCCGTAAAGCGTGTGACGCCCGCTATTTTTCACACATTCACCAGATCATAAACTGAAATGAGATGTAATCAATTTATTGTCCAAGTGAGCATTGATCCTATCGATCTTTAGCATCCGAATATCATACACGGCACCAGCTGGGGTCATGAATGCCTAACGCGTTATTAAAGCCACATCCATTTCCCTGTCATCATCAAGTTTATGAGTAAGTGAAAGGGTATTTACCACACTGCTTATCCTGTCTGGGACTTTTATCAATAATTTCAAGCATTCCCCTGCTTAAATCATGTTCTCGAAGGAGAAAAGGGACGTGCTGAGATCTTAGAGTTCTTCTCTGGCAAGGACAAGCATTCTAATCCTTGCAGCAAATGTATATAACCTAATAATACATAGGTTCCTCGCCTTCATCCTAATCAGTTCCAAAACCGAGTCTTATTCATCAGATCGCTTCTCATACGTATAACGCACAGTCCATTGAAGGAAGTACAGACCTTTGCAACACCAGCACCGACGCCAAAGATTCGTAACCATCAGTAGAAACTAGTCAAGCGTGGAGTCAAAGCAATCGTTGAGTGCGCTTGTTCTATCGAGCTTGGTATTGCCCTTGGCTTCTTCATTTATCAGCCATTTATCATGCCGCTGATGGTGGCTGATATTTCATTGTCATTTTTCCATTTTGGTACATCCTATAAATATCTTCAAAAGTGAAGATATCACGTGGTATAATAGCACTAGACCATACATGTTTTGACGCTGCCTTACTCTCCGGATTGATGACGAATTCAGCGCACTTTGTAGCTGGGTCTGCTTGGATCTTGGCATGAGGCGCTCTGCGTGATGTTAAGGCAGATTGTACGCGATTTTATTTTTCAATCGCCATATTCGCCCATAGTTGACCCGGTATCCGAAACCGAAAGGTTCCACTTTGTTTGATGAACCAAGGCCCGTTGTCCGAAAAATCCCGTCAAATGCAAACCCGATACCAAGATGCACCTTTGATTTCTGAGCCATAGAAGAGGTTAAATTTTATCAAATCGTAGATGAGCGATCTCCACTCAATATAATTAATTATTTTCAGTCTAAAATTTCCGAATTTGAGGACTGCTAGACGCCGGTTCGTTTAGTTTTGAGGATCTTCGGACGTTGGCCAGGTAAACGTTCCTCGTGATGAACCATTCGGGTTCTGATTTCACCTAATTCTGTCATAGAGAGGCAAGCACACAATGTAAACTCGGTCGGTTCAGTTCTGCAGGAATTTCTTCATCCCGGACGGTCCCATGATTCGAGTGCATCTTGGCTCCGGAGGAGCCGGAAACGATGAAAGCAAGCCACAAAGTTGCGTACTTCCAGCTCAATGAGCACGCGGTATGAGGATCTAAACTTATCGGGTATGAGACTCCAATCAGCAATTCTGAAAGGAAAAGAATATCTGCGACAACTGTGGCAGTGTCTGAGCAACGCCTCATGGGATTCGCGTCGCATGGTCTGTGACGTTTAATGTGGGCCTCATCACAGCTCATCGCCCGCCTTAACCGAGCTACGGCGGTAGAATGGCAAGGCGGAATGCAGAGTTTACCCTGCGAGCAATCCTACCAAAATTGACTTGGCGCATGCCGCACAGCCGGGAGCCCTTGCTAGCAAATGAAACGCGGAGACACGTCTGAAATTAACTCTTGGCCGCAGGTATTAATACACAGTTCATTCGACGCTTTTTATCTCTCGTTACTCGTGCAACCCATTTGCTAGCAACCCGCTATTTTCCCTCATCATGGCTCTCGAACTTTCGCAACCGTCCTCCAACGCCAATATGGCAGACACAAACAATACCTCCGCTTCGCAGAAATTAGAAAATGAACAACCTGTATGTCAAGCCTCGTTAAAAGAAGAAGAGAACCTTGTCGCGTGTTTTGCTCCGGAGTGTCAACCGTTTGAATGCGCGTCGAAATTGAAGAACGCAGCTAATAAGTACTTGCGATAGCGTCCCAACCCTGCCATGAGTCCGACAACGGATGAGGAGCCCGAGATGCGCCTCCGCGGTGGTGTGAGTATCTATTCTCCGATTGACCACCAATAAAGGGTCTTCTAACTCAAAGCAGGGCTTCTGCTGTGGCCTTTGTGCCGGTTGCTCCGCCTATCTATGCTGCGAGTGCTGCACTTGCTGTTGCTGATAGATTGAGATGAAATGAGGAACGGCGTTAGTGTGATTTTTGGACAAGTTAAATTTCTCAAATGATGCGAGGCGCAAACCGTGTAGGCTTGGCCCAGGATGGATTCCCCTGTACATATCATCAGTTTTCCCGAATACCAAATAACCTGTTATACCGAAGTGCCACTGCGCTCCTGTGTGATTAAATCGCAACTACCCCCCCCCCCCCCCCCCCAGGAGATTCTTTCTCGCCTTCCATCGTTCCATCGGCACTTTGAGCGCGGAGCAGACTGCTATTTGGTGGGGATAACGCGTTGCTCAGCCACCCGCAGGCCCTATTTTTAGGGGGGTTGATCCTGTGCAGGGTTGGGACTGGTTTTGGCTTATTTTCATCCAGTCACAATTTACTCACTCAATTGCCCTTACGTTATAAACTTTACTAAGCTTCTTTCAGGTGACATAATTTTGAAGAAAAGCTTATTCAAAACCTAAAACCAGGAAAGCGAGACCGAGCGAGGACCGTCTTTTCCATGCGTCTCTGCTTAATTAGTGGCCCCTTCCAGTTGTTTTTGAGAGTAAAGTCGGTGGCAAGATCAATTAGCACGGTCGGTACGCTAACGCGAACGCCAGCCCATCTCGCGAATCTGCGTTCAATCGCATCGTGGGGGTGGGGCCTTTCGGTTTAGTGTTCGGACCAATTTGAAGAGAAAAATGGTGATTTCGTCACGACAATGCATTGTCCGTGTCTGGGCTTGGACAGACAACCTAGTATTCCAAAGCCATCCTCGGTGTCTCAATGCAATGCACGGCATCAATTATATACTGCCGTTGTCCTTGGTTTTTGTCCAAAAACACCAAGCATGAAAAAAAGAAATCCACCCCAGTCTGGCTGAGAAGAAATTCATTGTGGTCACGTCACCGAAATTAGTTGATATGTCCATTGTGATTAGGAGGTTATTATTAAGATATCGGACAGTATAATACGTGGTGTCAGGTAGAATTTGTAGTTTTCAAAGTCTGCTTGTTTAGAATAGCCTTGGTTAGTTTAACCTGGCATGAAGAAGATCGTCACCTGACGAATTTGCAACTGAAGGAATATTTACCCACCTAATACTTACATGAAATCCAGTCCATTATCATTGATATGCTTCAATAACCAATGGAGATCCAGAAAAGAACTTTCAAGGCATTCTAATAACATTGGACTGGTGATGTTATAGGGTAGGTATGGACGAACTGACTAAGCCTACATTTCGGTTCATCTCGCCAAATTTCCAGACATCAGTGATCATGGGATGTGCATTCACATTTTTTTCTCGTTGGAGAACTGACGTGACCTAAATCGTCATAATTACCTTTTTTTCTCCATTTTTCTTTTCTCCAGTAGCCTTCTGCGCATTTGCAGATTTTGCAACGTTGCTTACTGTCCACTCATCCGATACATGAAGTAGTGTGAGAAGGATGGGTTAGCTTTCTGGAAATAATTTACAACGAAGATTATACCGAACAAGCCGCACTAAGATGATGTGGGCGCAGATCTCTATGCGGTGACTAAGTCGGCGCGAGTCTGAAAAATCAGCTAATGTTTTCTCTATACTCTTTTGTCGACAACTTCTATGGTGAGAAATAAAATGTGAATTACGTCATGGATACTAAGGTAATAATCGAATCTACAATCAACATCTCTGTATAGCCTTTAAAAACAATAGAGTCTAGAATATCAAGAAGTGATAGAGATGGTCGCCAGGAACCCGAGGCTAGCGTTGTTTCCAAGGAAATCCTGTAGTAGAATTGAGATTGGGATGACTCGGAATGGCCACAGGCGCAATCACTTAAGTTACAATCCGGTTTTCGTACTGGCTAGAGCGCATTATTTCTGGTACCTGTCTTGCCTCACACACCATGCCAAATCTAGCAAATCCTTCAATATGTAATCCATGGTACTGGACTTCAAGCCTAATGTCATCAGAAATCACCTCAGCGTATGAACACTTTAATTAAATTTAGGTTGAGACACCTTCGTGGGCCAGAAATTACATCGGATCACAAGGCCGCAGTGGCGATCATCGGTTTACCGTGGAATGGAAAAGGAGGAACAAATGAAAGGAAAAGAAACAGTCACGTGATGTAAATAGTTATTATCTTTTTTATCAAACTTGACCTCACCGCCAATCTTGAGCACAATGGATGAGGTCATTAGTACTAAGCCATTTGAGACATTAGACCTACCAACAAATCCGCCACATGCCTCCCGCCCGGCGGCCCGAGCGGGTTCCGACTAAAAGCCGCTGCAAGGGAAAAAGGCGGGGCCATCATCGGAGCCATCGTCGGGGAAAAAATGCTAGCGTTCTCGTCAATCGAGTTATACCACCCCTACCTAACCAAGGGGAATCGCCTCCCATCTTTTAGAGTTTCTGCTTCATGTATTTCTAGCGGAAATGGTCTGCAAATGAATACCCTCCTGTTATGCGGCTTCACGCTATTGATAACTAGTTTATAACTCGAGTCCACGTTGGACTGGTGGGCTTGCGCGCCACGTCACATGTGACTTCTTGCATCTATGTCTTATATTCTGTGGGCTGTCTCCGCGCCGCCTTGCATTATGCCGCATTTAAACACCAATGAAATTACAATGGCTGTATGTCTATGATAAAATGCGTTAGTCCAGATGTAATCTGCTATGGTATAGCCAACAGGAAATCAGCAAGTGAATCAGGCTTGCGCAGAGAAGTCCTCTTCTGGCAAGTAGAAATTGAATAAAAGACGCTCATCGGTCCACTACACCACCATCTATCGGCGCTAAAACAAAAACTTGACTTTTCGCTGCAGACTCCCGGAGAATACTTTCTTCCTCTAGATCAATTGATACCGGATTCATCGCTCGCCGGATTGAACGACGCCTGGAGTTCTGACAGGGAAAACAAGGGGAAATTAAGCATGGCTAATGAAGAGAATGCTAGATACTCTCAAGAGAGTCAACAGCAATCACGGATAGAGTTTATCGTCAGGTCAAACATGGGATCCGAACGTCTTTCCGATTTAGCTCCAGATGAGCAGCTCGGCGATTCACGGAAGGCTCCCCAAGCACCTCAGCCGCAAGGGGGAAAAAGGGCATCTCGGGCCACTGCCGCAAGGCGTCCTCCAACAGCGAGTGATGGGGGCAGCTTGGCTCCCCCCTCTAGACTCGTCGATGACGAGATTACAAGAGCAATGTGGACGGAACATGGCAACCCAAAGTTTTCAACGCAAACAATCATGGCAAAGAATGATGACGAGGTAAGCACGCCTACCCCATTTATTAGCGTTGAGAATGCATTGTAAAATAAGGCAGGGTCATGGTCATCTGGAACTTCTCTCCAGCCCGGCAAATAATTTGCTGCACAATGCCGACATATTTGCAGTCCATGAATACAACGAAATTGTGGAGTCATCATGGATATATGCTCCGCCACAGCAAGAGTCCTCGACAAAGTGGATGAGACATGGAAAGGCTTCGGAGCTAATAAATAACCTCAAGGTTGCTTCCAAGGGGAAAAGCACTAAAGAAGACCAGCATAGTAACACAGGACCGAAAGTAACTGTTACCGACCCTTCCGGGTCTGTCCGGAGAGACTCGATTGCGCTCCAGACCATCGCTGAACCGTTCATGGCAGCGGTTAGTGCTTCCAAGTCTGTCTTCAACAGAGGAGACAATAAACCATCCCCAATGCAGAACTCGACGATACCAGAGGAAGTAGAACGCCAAAGGTCCAACGATGCTGCCGAAAGCATTCGATCAAGGACAAGGTCGCCTTCAGGAAGGCCATCGGCCTCTTCGGACAGACGAACTTCATGGCTGCATGACGACCATATCTTTCCGAAACATGTGCCTAACGCGCGTGTCTTCCGGTACATTTACCATTCTCGCTCAAACGCCTCAATGGCTGACTGCCTGGATGAATCTGCGCAGCAGATGGCTTCTCTACTAAAGAAACAAAGATCAAGTCTTGACCACAACAACGTGCCAATTGTTTTGGTAGGAAGCGGTTTTGGATGTCTCATCGTGCAGAAGGCCATGGTATTGCTGAGCAACGAAGGGTACCCATGTATTGACGCAGTTGCAGGGATTTTTCTGCTTGATGCTCCGTTGCAATATTTGAAGCCTTCAAGCAGCCAAGCACCATACTCTTCAAATAAAAAATGGATAAAAGAGTATTTTACGCAGAGTAACAATCCTGAACAGCCAAATGCGGGCAGACTGTGGAGAGAGTTCAGCGACCTCATTCAGCAAAAGGAGATCAACCCACTCATTTTCTGGTACAAAGGAGGAGATTCCAAAATCCAGGCATGTGTGATACTATTCGAATTGTGTTGTGTCGAATCATTGCTAATAGGTCCTAGGTCTCAGATGAATTGGGGATTGAGATTGTCGATGTTTCCCTACCAGAGGAGAAGAAGACTACTCGAAAGGGTCGGTTTGGCAACTCTGATGCTAAGCGTCACATAGTATTGATCGAGCAGTTGAAGTATTGTCTATTCATGAGGGCATGCGTAATAAAGGAACACGAGCATTGGCTGCCCGACTATATTAAGCAAGATTGCCACAAAATTGAGCCCATGAATATGAGACGGTGGACACCATTGCATGTCGCTGCCGCTGCCGCAAATCACGCGGCTGTCACCCGTTTGATCAATCAAGGGAACGCAAACGTCAGCCGCCAGGACGAAGAGGGGAAAACACCACTTCATGTTGCGATTGAGCGCGCCGCGTCTGTTAACCTTGACGACCCATCACATTACGAATCCAAAAGTCGTTTGACTAAAGTGATAAAACAGCTCAAGGAACGGACAAACGCACTCATGAAAGATAAAAAAGGTAGGACTCCTTGGGACTATGCAGATGAAGGCCGGGAATGCCACAAATGGATTCTCGACATCAGAAAACGACTTTACTTTCATCCAGTTATTTCGAGCCCTAAACTAGAGCTAAAACCGGTGGAGCTGCCCAACTCAAAACAATTCGAAGTTTGTTACACCTCAGAGGCGTACTTAGCAGAGTTCTTTAAAAAGACCGACAGTAACGGGAAGGCCCAATATTCTCGCAAAGAATCTACGGCCAGTATTCAACAGCTCATATATGATCAGGGTGACGATTTGCATCAGATTCTAGCACGCATGAGAGACATTGACGACAAGGACAACGAGAGCCATTGTCGCTGGATTCACCTGCCTGCGAATAATGTAAGTCAAATTTGAGCTCAAAGCTTGTGGAGCAGCCATGATCTTGCTAACCCTGGGCACAGGAACAATGGATCCACGTAGGAACCTCGCAAGAAGACTATTGCTGGCTAGACGCCTAACGCTAATAACTGCGAAGGACTTTTTCATAAAAATGAAAATCATAGACACGTCGATGGACAACCAACGGCACCAAGGTATGGCGATTACATCATAGTAAGCAGCAGATGGAATCAGTCTCCGCTGACTGCAATGAAGGAGCAAAGTTAATAGATCGATGTATGATCGCCCAGGCCAAGAGGTATCAGCATGTGCGTGGTGATCCAACTGATATTGGTTCCACAGGAAAACTAACTGTCATATTTTAGACCATAATGCCTTCAAAAGAAACGAAGCAAGAGTCAGATCAAACGTCCCCCGACAGCGGGGATGCGGCAGGTTTGGACCCCAGTTCAGACCCAGCCTCCTTAACAATTGTTCCTGCATCGATTCCATGCCAGGAGGCTGAAACTGCAGACGCCATCGTGATTTTCGTAAGTTTTATCGCAATGTATTTGTAGCTGGACTATCTGTGAATCTTACATCAATAGATGCCACTCTTGGCTTATGAGAAACATGAGCAGCGAAAGTGGCTCAGCAGCACTCTCGAGGATCTCCGTAAATCAAAACGGCGTAATGTCTTGCCGAGTGAGGCTGCAGGATTCGGTGAGACGCCCAAGTCTTTGCATGCGTATCTCAACAACGAAAAACCTCTACATTGTCGTAGAACCCTAGATCAATTCTCATATTACATGCTCAGGTCAACCGAGGATCGCGATTCCGATCAAGTCTCACTGCGTTGGGCGCCGCGTTCCAGGAAGGAGGATGCCCCGATCTTAATGGTTGATCAGCTATGGCTTTGGGCACTGCATGACGGTGAGTACTTGAAAGCCTCAACCCTACGGAGTTGTCTGAATTGACATATTTTGATACCAGGAACTGTGATAACTTCATTTCCAAATACCTGGAAGTCAAATGAAGACTTCAATCTTAGTCATGTGTTGACCACGGAGCTTATGAACCGGTCACAAAATACCATCTTGTCCACTGAGGAGCTGATTCATTTCATACTAAAGAACAGCGTTGACTTTTTCAAAAGAAAAGGACCACTCCAATTCAAGTTCCAAGAAGGATTTAATTCCTCGATTAACCGGGTCGTGAGTCTGCTGTTCCCTACCTGCCTGTGCATAATTCGCTGACGCTTCCCAGGCCGAGGGACAAGCCAAACAATTCAAAAAGTTCAATGACAATGTTCATCGCCTTGAAACTAAAACGGCCTCTAAGCCAAAATCAGCCGATATTGAAGAACTCTTCCGACTTCATAAGGAGACCAAGCTACTTGTCACCATAATGGATATCCAAGACGAATTGACAATTGTAAAGACAGTCCTCATGCAGCAGCAAGAAGTTCTTCGAAGCCTCTCCCAACTATACCAGAGGAAAGTGGGGATGAAACACGCTGGAAACAGTGAGAGAAAGGGGAAGACAACCGCCTCTGACAAACATGTCCATTTTGACGGCCATAATGGTCAACCAGATACACCTAGCAGGACTCACATGGTGCTCCAAGATCATCTTCTGATGTCTGAAACGGAGGAAATTATCAACAAAAATATTGAAATCGTGGAGCATATGATGTCTAACGCCAAAACGGTCCAGGAATCAGTAAGCTATCAGCCAAGTATGAGTTGCTAAATGCATCATCCACTGATCATCGGGGATTTTAACCAGCTAAACCATCTTTTGGACCTGAAGCAAATGCATGTGAATGCATGGGAGGCTCGCATCTCACGGCACGCATCGCAAGAAACTCAGAAGCAGGGAAATGTAACATGAACCCACATGGCCAAAAGCCAGGACCTCAGAACTACGACTAACTTGAATCAGGTATTATGCGTCTTTACCGTCGTTACAATTATCTTCGTACGTCCTTCTGTCCTTTTCTAGTGATATCGCCAGTTACCTCGAACCTAACACTCTCCTTAGCTTCCTCTTTCGTTTATTGTCAGCTTTTTTGACTTACCTGTCAATTCGTTCCCCAAAGCGGCCGATTCTGGAGAAATTGCCTGGCCCTTGGGTCAGGTATCGTTGTACCTTAGTACGTCACACCCACTCCAAGTTCTCGTAGTCTATAATTAACAAACGCCACCAGTTGGCATGTCAGCGGCCTTCTCGATTCCGTTGATATGTGTCGCCTTGTCTACGAATAGGATTAGAGACACGTTTGAGACCTGGAGGGCTCGGTTCGATGCCAGAAACACAAGGCTCAAGGATGGCTCGAATCCTGAAGACTCAGACTCTGACGACTCCGACGACGAAGATTTCAGTGTTCATGACTCTAGTGATGATGAATATGACGACAAGGACCGTGAAATTGAGGACAACCATGAGCTAAATATGAAAGACGACGACAGTGACAGTTCTGACTATTCATCGTTCAGAGAATATTTCTCGAACACCATGCTTTCGACACTTCCATCAGGAATACAACCAAGACACAAGTCCCTTGTGGGTCCTGTCGACCTTTCCAACAATGATACCGATTGGGATGAGAAAGGAAGAAAGTCTTTGGTATTTAATCCTGTAAATTGGGCGCCACCCTCCTCGGCTACTGTAAACACAGATGTGTCAGATCATTCACAGCCTAGATTTCTACAGCCATTCCATCGAGCTATGAGAAGAAAGAAAAATCCATTAGGATTAGATGTTGAAGCCGGCACACGAAAGGAGTAAGGTGCCTGCAGCTGTCAGTTAGTTGAGTTTGGACATTAGACTACTAGACAATACTATGATTCTTACCATGATGGAAATTCATTTCTCGCTATAATTGCTTTAAAAAATGTATCCCACTTAGTAGGTAGCCTCAGTAGCCTGTCCTGGCCCACTCAGCAATGATCTGATCAAAAAAGCCTGCCTCGTGCCCTATTCCACATACAGACATTGTCAACAATAATACAGGGTTCCTCCAACAACCACCACCCAACTCGCCGTCCAATTCGCCGCCCTCGGCGAGCTATATCTAATGACGGTGGCCAAGGCTCCTAAGCGCCGAATTGCTTCAAGCTTAGCGAGGAGACACCGGGAGCCCTGGAGGCCATAGTTAATAACAAAATCTATAAGAGACTCGGATAGATCTTTTCCATAGTTGCAGTAATCAAGAGCTTCTCGATACAGCTGGAATCATGGCGATATATGGATAAAATGGGTTGAATTTCACACATAAATTGGAATAAATATTCTCCGGCAGTATTTTCGTGCGGGGTATAAACATCAATGTAAAGTATCAATTGGAATATTAGAAACAAATTTTTTCGTGCCTTAAAATGCAGCATTTAGATAATTAAGCGGGTATCATAGGCGGCGCTTGATCGCTTAGCATACTGAGTAGGATACATATAAAACTTTCCACGGTCGGGGAGTTAGTCCTTTCAGACAGGATATTGTCCGCCTTGTGGATCCAATAATGTGAGTTGGCCAAAGCTTTGCCTAATTGATGTGCGCGAGTACATTTTGTATGCAGAGCGGAGGGTTTTTACTTTGGTTTAATGCCGCGAGCGACACATTGAGACTGTACGCCCTTCACGCCCTCCACGTGATGGCTAGCCCTTCTCGAGGCGACTTACATCATGACTTCCGTCACGACTTAAAAGGGCATCATTGTCACGTCACAGCTTTGGGAGTTTCATCTCAATATCAATCAGGTTTGCAATTTTACAATATCACTACTATTTCTTCAACATGTTCGATAATCCCAACGATGTTGCCCTTCCCAAGGGCTCCCTTATTCTGGTGACCGGCGCATCCGGTTTCATAGCCAGTAATTTCATCGTGGAAGCGCTGGAAGCAGGCTACAAGATCCGTGGTACCGCCCGATCTGAAGCCAAAGCGCAGAAGACGAAAGATATCTTCAATTCAACGAACTATGAGGCTGTCGTGGTTCCTGAGATGGAGCCCGAGGGCGCATTTGACGACGCAATCAAGGGCGTCGACGCCGTCGTCCATATGTCTTCGCCCTTGACCTTCAGCCCTAACCCGAAGGAGGTTGTCCCCCCCGCCGTGAATGGCGCGACCTCCATTCTGCGTTCGGCGGTTAAGGAGCCCAAGATCAAAAGATTCGTCTTCACTAGCTCCAGCACCGCGACCTCACTTCCCAAGCCTGGAAAGGAGTTCAAGATCGACGAGAACTCCTGGAACACCGAAATTGAGGACTGGGTTGACCCTCCCCCGCCATACCTCCCCGAGAATGCCTTCAAGGTGTACTGTGCCAGCAAGACAAAGGCCGAGCAAGCCGTCTGGAACTTCATCAAGACCGAGAAGCCCAATTTTGTTGTTAATTTTGTGAGACGGCTCCTAGCGTCTAGTGTGTCCAAGCTAACATAGATGAAAGCTTCTGCCTAGTGTCAACATGGGCCGTGCAATTGCCTCTTCGGGAGAGACAGGCGGCCTGGTCAACAAGGCCTTCAAGGGTGATGTACAATGGGACTTTTTGCCCCAGTATATGGTTGACGTAGTGGATTGTGCTCGCCTGCATCTGATAGCCTTGATTGATAACTCACTGGAAAATGTAAGAATTCTCGCGTTCAATGTTCCATTCAACTGGAACGTGGTTTTGGACAGTTTCAGGGAGCTCTTTCCGGACAGGAAGTTTGTCGACAATCGGCCATTGCCAGAGGATAAGAGTCAGGTGGACAATGCCAGAGGTAAAAAGTTACTGCAAAAATGGTACGGTCAGGCTGAATATACGACTTTGAAGGAGAGTGTTCGACAGAACGTCCAGGCACTCCTCTGAGTGATCGGATTGCCTAAAGAGTGGATAATCAGAAAACTTTTGGCTGAGCTCGGTACTTATTTTCGTAACTAAATATAAATACAACAGAACTCATAAGGGCTTCTGTATCGGGAATGCTGCCAGAAACAGTGATCTAAGGCATGAAAGTGAATAATAGCAGCTGATTTCATCCGCTTTACTGCCCAAATATTGCACTCTAAGGCACGAGGGATTGCTTTATCCATTGGCCAAATTTACTGTTAAAACAGATAAAAATACTACTTCATAGTAAATTTTAGTGGGTTTAAGTGCATTTTTAGAGAGCCTCAGCAGGTCTTAGCGGATTTAATTTAGCGGGCTTTAGCGGGCTTGAGGATGTAAATTAGCGACTGTCTCCGATATCAGACTATAGTGGGTCTTCGTCACAATCTTGGTTGCTTGGTACACAGGACAGAGGGTTTGATAAGTAGTGCCTTTCAACCATCTTGTAGATTTTCGTACGTGATGTTCAAATTCAAAGGAAATAACTCATAGATAGGAATTAAAGCAGAAGCCTAAGGTGTATCTTCCCTTGTACTACCAAGTCCTCGAAAATAAGACACCGTTTGGTCAACTTCAAGGAGGGTCAGTGGGAAACCAGGCACAGTAGGAATATGACTGCGACCGTGACTAAAGTATCCATTTCGCAAATCCTCGCTCCGATAATTGGATATCTCGGCTTCTTCCTCCAAACTGACCAGTTCCTCGATGGTTCTGTCAGTTTCTTCCATCCTAGCCTGAGGGTTCGGGATATGTGATCCCGAGAGTGCATTCCCTGAAATTGGACTGCGAGGGGGAGGCAAGCCCGTGACCATTTTGAAATCTTGCGAGTTCACGATGTGAACGTAGAGGATCTTGGAATTTGCAACATCCCACATGCGTGGGTCCGACTTGTCTTCCGCAATTTCTTGAAGTATATTTCCCCCTACACCAATTCCCAAAGCAATCTGCTCTTGTGGGCGAACCTTGAGCTCAAGTGTTATGGAGAATTGGAATAGCTCATAGCCTGTCCAGTTACATATCAGTCTCTCATGCTCGCCGTACAAGTTGCGGATCACAAACCATCTGGTAGATCAAGCTGGCGATCCGGTATATCAATTTGCTGGCGCCGGACATGAATGCCGAGACTTTCAGAAATTTTGACCTTGAGGTCAGCAACATTCAGAGGGTATCCAGTGAAAATTGTTGTTCCAGCGAGTGTTACGGTAGTAAGCCCACTACCCCCTCCCCCTCGAAGACGTAAAATTAAATGCAGAGTCTCAAACTATTTGTTATCAGTTAGGATATTGAAAAATTTTGTGCGTGCGAAATGGCTACTCACCTGATTTATGCCGTAAGAGCGGAGAGTACGCTCTGCCGAAATGTTAGTCCATGATTGAGGAATTAGACAACGGAAGCTTGCCATCTTCTAAATTCCTTCCCTTGCTGGAAATCAGCCGCTGCTGATCGACTGGTATACCCTGTACCTTTTCAACTTGCTTCTTAATGTTGCTAATTGTGTTGGACGGCCAGCAATTGATAGGGAAAGTTTTTCCTGTGAGAGATTTTATCTCAAGCGTAATATTCTCTTCAACTGCTAATACCGGAACCGAGAACCGTTCGGGGATGTGTGTTTCATCAAAAAGTTTATAGTGGCCGGGTACGTCTTCGTCTTGTAAAGATGCAACGTGAAATTCATCAGTCAATTGGTTGATCATACTTTGGAGCAACCTCCGTAAGCCCGTTATGGTGATGTCTTCGGGGACTTGGAGTAGCAATGGCTTTGTGATATTTAGCTTTTCCGCAGCACCTTCCAGAAATGTAATATGGCACACGCGGCTTGGGGTGTTTGGTAGCTGGGACTGTCAGAAGAAATGTTGCTAACCTTTAACTGACAGAGAAAACAAGTTCACTCACAAGAAGCAGGTCAATCTTTGATCCCAATCTCAATTGTGGGATATCAGTATTGCTGTGAAGGTGTTCCATCGGAGAACAGAATTCGTCATAATTCGCTGCAGGCTCAGTCAGGAAGATAAGGTGGTCCCAGCTGGTTACGGGAAGGTAGACATCTGGTTTGTCATGCACCAAGCCTGAAATGTTTAGAACACCGTTTGGTAGTTGAAAGATATCTTGAGCGGCCTTCTGAATATCCTCGAATCGATCGTCGACGTCAACCTTGTCATCAAATGAATCAAATTCCCTAGCAGGAGCTGATCTGGTAACATGAATACTCACCTTGAATAATACGGGGCCATGGGATGATCCGGGGCTCTTAACTGATATTACCGTTCCCAGCATAGGATTTCGGAATACTTCCAGCTCAACCATGGTCGAAGATCCAGGTGTCTCCACAGTCAAATCAACCATTTTCTTCGGGCGGTCATCCTCCCTGTCGAGACATAAATTTCGGAGATGGATGGTATCCCCACTGCGCAGACCTAGCTCCTCGGGCGTTTTCAGAACATCATACTGGACTACATCATCCAGTTCTGGTAGGTACGACTTCAAAGGCCCCCCCGATTTCCAAGGGCAGACATCTTTTTTGCTTCCCGCAAACATAGATTCTGGTTTGAATTGGGGAATTATTTGCAGTTGTATGCCTCCAACTTTGTCATTCCCTGTCATCTGCCATTCGATGGTGCCCCCACCCGTCACTATTTCAGAGTTGGAAGGTACAGTGTCGATTCCTGATGCGCCAGAGGAATGCTGCTCATCTTTCGCACTCGAGTTGGTCTTTGTCGCTACGAGCTGTTTCACGAGACCTGGTTTGGTTGATATCCCGTCAAGTCTCTTTTGCTCTGGAACTATTATATAGTCTTGCTTCCTGGGAAGGCTGGTGTGGTTTCCAAAAGCATTGTCACCAGTTATTGCATTAATGCCTCCAAACAGAGGGCGCACAGCGAATTTAGCATCGGCGCTGCAATTGAAAGCAATATACATTGCTTCTCTTTCGTATATCGGAAGTAGTAGCCCTCCTTGTGATGCGGCTTGTGAAGGAAGTTGGTCCCTGTATGGCTGTGTGTTGAATAGAGGAAATGTGCCCAGCCCTTCCGGCAAACTGAACGTGGCTTCACTCGTCTCCGGAACTCGAACAGAACGCATGAAAGATATTTGGAGAGATGGGGAATCATGTCTCCCAATAGTGACAAAATCTGAAACGCCTGTTTTAGCCCGCATCAATTTTGGAACTCTCCGAATATCTCCATGCAATGGCTCGGGGAAGACTTTGCTGAAAAAGGCAGCAATAGACTGTCGCGCGTTTATTTTATAGCCTAGCGAAGCGTTGTAACACGGTCTACCGCTCGTGACCTGGACTTGGGTAGTAAGGCAGTCTGTCCAATTGTGTGATATCCGGTAAGAACGACCTGGAAAGCGAAAACATTGAGGTATCGCGACACCTAATTGCAAATATTCTGGTCAGTGACCTTAGTCTTAACAAGGACCTTAAGTACGCTTCGAGAGAGTTACCTGGTGCCTGTTTTTCTATAATTTCTCCCAAGGTCTGAAAGTCTGCACCACTTGGGACATAGAAGATCTCATTTCGTGTCTCCCACCCTCTCTCACTAGCAGATATTTTCGACTTGAGCCCGCTGATTCTGATTGCGACCGTGCCAAAATTGAGATTGACATCTGCTAGTGGCCTATTTGCTGCACCAGTAACTGTCATCGTGTCTATTGAAGGCGCTTGGGGGCGCCTTCTCGCCAACGTGGACTGACTGACGGGTTCTTCAAACTGGGATGGAATCAATCCCATGGCCAATTGGTGGCTTTCTCTTACAATATCCACGTCGATAGTGGCTACCGAGATTTTTCCAGGGGTTGTGGGAACTTGATTCACAATCTGACCCGCTGTAGCTAAATACGTATGAAGTTAGTATACATGGCCACCCATTAATTCCAATAGAGTCACTACTGACTGGAAGGCGAATTGTTGCTTTGGCTCGATAGCATTGACTTGAGCGCAGCTTTGACAAGTACATAAGTCTGGTCCATCGCAGAGGGATAGCAGCAGATGTTCCGATGGTGGGCATTCACGGGAAATACCATCTCGTTGGGGAGACCAAGCTCAGCCGATTCCTTTGGAACCACCTAATAGATATCAAATTGGAATTAGCACCTCATACAGAACACAAAATTACACGCCAGACACAATTCTATGGGCAGAGCCTCTTACTAGTACTTTCAAGGGAGGCTCGGTTTGGGTTTCAACAAACGACATAATCGTTAGGTCAGGGGACCTAGGCAAAAAGGACTTTGAGATCTCAAGCAGGGTTGATGAATGAGTACTCAAGTCTTTTATCAGATCTGTTCTTATTATTCCGTTGCCTGATACAACCTTGACGGCATTGGTAAGGAACGATGTCCAGTTTACGATGTCGGATCCTTGATGCGGGGTGCCCATGAATATGATTCCAGTCGTTGATCTGAGGATATTACCGTAACGAATGTTGTCTTCGTGGGCTAGAATCAACGCCTGATAGAGCCTTTTGTCAGTAAATAGATTAAGAAAGTAAAGATAGACGATGCACCTTCTTGACGACAATACCGCCAAGGCTATGGCATACCAAAATCAGGGGTCGCCTCATCTCCTACGAGATCCATGTTAAATTGCAATAACGCCACCATTTATCGAGATTCCTCACCTCTGGTGATTGTCGGAGCGCCCATAGTCGATTAAGAAGCTGCCTAGCAAAATCTTCAACCCTTCCAGTTGATTGGCTAAACATTAAACTAGAGTCGTATCCAAAAGTCATAATACGCGCATCAGGCATCTCTTCCGGCAAAAAGTCCTGCAGCCAAAGCATGCCGCTGGGTTTATCTGTCCAAGTACCTCTCGCCTTACCATTAAGTCCATGTACAGCGACGATACTAGAAGCTGGTGAGCTCAAAGAACGGCACGTTTTAGGAAGGTTCGTTTTACTCAACCGAGTGATCATGCCGCTCATTAGGAATTTCCTGTGGAGGATGCAGTACAAATAATCCATGATAAAATACCTTGGGTGAAGGGGGTCTCGACGATCTTCGTGAATTGATAGCCATTTCAGAGGTATGAGACTTTCCATTCTGAGTTGGGGATTCTGTACCAGCTGGCTGAGTCTGTTTCTTTCTGGAAGGTTTAACCCTTCGGAGTAACTTTTTAAGAGCCTTCATTTTGTATTCCCTATAAACCGATGTATATATCGACCATGAAGGATTCGGATGCTACAAACCAATGGGAGCCAATAGGTCAAATCAAATTTCAAGTCTCAGCTTATGGCTAGCCAGGTTGATGGAATATATGTTACATTCTTTTTCGGCAATGTCTCGGTTGTTCGCTATCTTTCATAGCCCTTACCGAGCCAGTATTATTCGTCCATCTCAAGCCACCTGGCTGTAGCAAAGGGCAGAACCCTCTACCCTAACCACTATTCGGCAGTCATTCCAAGGTATGCGTGCCCAAAGATGCCCAGTTTTATGTAACGTGACGTGATTGGTTCAAGAGTTGAGGGTTCTGAATGGTCCGTGCGGCCAACGAACTGAGACCACGTAGGTGCAGGGTAAGGCCAGCATTGGAACAGAAAAACGACCAAGCAGTCTGCTTCATGGCGTACACTGAAATGGGGCAGGGTGTTGGATGCAAAGATATATCACATACCAAGCGAAAAGCAACTGAAGCTATTCCAGGACGGGCGTTGATCTCTCTCTCTCTCTGAGCCGCTGTCACCGCCCTCCAACCCAATATTTTATGTCGCTGTCCACTTTCCGTAGAATAATTCTGAATCCATATCTTTGAATTATATTTACCTCGAAAGAATGATGTTAATATTCATTTATTCATAAATCGGATAAGATATTCAGAGTTCTCAAGGTTTAGAGAAGAACGGCCCCGCGACAGGAACTGAGATGGTGCGGGTCTTTGTTAACATGGTTTATCTAGAGTAGTCTAAGAGCCTTAATTTCTAGGCATGACCGGTCAATCTCCTAGCGAAGAGAACAAGCAGCTGTCTTATGCAATTGTGCGATGAATATTTTGGGGCATCAAATTCGTGTTTATGCACATTAGAAGTGAACGGACAGGGCAATGGCTCCTCTAGTAGAGATTTCTCTTAGTAATCTGTCCAAGCCAGATGATAAATGTTGGAAGAGGTTTTATAAGAAGAAAGATGGTTGACCATTGGGTTTGGATCTTTCTCAAACTGAGATCGTGACATAGCTGAAGACCTGAGAAGCCGAGCGATGTTGACAGCGCGCAGCCTGAACCTTTATTCCTAATCACGCACAGGCCATATTGTGCCGTGAACCTGGTTAGCGGGATGCGCGGATTCCAGCCTTGGCTCGTCTGGTACAGTGTGGCCTGAGCCAAACTCAAACCGCTATTTTTAATTCAAGCCATGCTTGAGTTGGCTAGGCCTCAGCTGTGCACTGCGCCGAAAGCCGTTTCAGATTTACAAAAGTCATTATCGATGGCGCTCAGATGTCAAACGAAACCGTCGGGCCGTTCTTTCTAGAAGCCGTCGCTCTGGGGTAAAGTTGCATTAGAAGGACGAGGTGCTGTTCAGGGTCGTCCCAGAGGAATTTGCTCGCAGTTGGGATTCGTGCCGTGTGCTGCAAGCTCAAGGTTTCAAACAGGAGCAGGTTTACAGCTAATTCTACATAGACGCGGAATTCCGCGGGAAAGGGGATAAATCGCACTTTAACAGAGGGGGCGACGCGGACATTTAATCGCTTGGCATACTGAGTGGAATGTGCAAAAGTTTCCACAGACAGGGTGTCGGTCCTTTCAGACCGGATGCTGCTCGCCTTGTGGATCCAGCATCACGTCTTGGCCAAAGTTTCGCCCAATGTGCGAGTCAATTTTGCTTAAAGAGCGGAGAGTTTTACCTGTTTAAGCGATACGGATCAATATGAGCATCAGCCATAGCGTTTCATAGTGGTGCTGTTTTCCCTCCTTGCCATATGGCCTTTCTTTTGAGTGCCAATAGTCTCAGATCAGCTCATGTAGCTAGATAATAAGAATTCATTTTTGAGATTGCTGGCTGTCAGTTTTCCAATCAATGTTACAGTGAGTGCGGAAGCTGTAAGACAATGACGTCACAGCTGTTGGGAAAATACGCCTCAGAATCCTTCTGTGGCCAATCCACTTTTATTTCTGATAATGGGCCGAAATGTGCTTTTTTTTTAATTTTCAATTGTCCTGTCAATTAAGGGCAGCATTTACCGCTTGAACGCGGAGTTCCGCACTCGGAGAAACCGGAGCGCGGAGGTTTGAGAAGGGAAGACCATACCATGCGCAGGAGTTCGGGCCTTTGGATGGCATAGGGTGCTAATATATAAACATAGGGCTTTAAATGGGATAAGGATTGGACGTTTTTTAGTCTTTTGGCTTTGATGTTTGGGCGTTGGATAAAAATGAAAAATACGGCGTACATAATGGCGGGGTCGATGGAGATTGGACGCCCAAATCCGCCGTAATTTTAAAATTACAAGGTAGACAGCCAGCCCCTGCAACCGTTGAAATGAAATCGGCACTTGTTGACGTCGTAACAATCAAGACCTGAATAACGTCAACATATTCAAACTATTGACATGTTAATTCTTCATATGTCGGCTTTGAAACCATTTCAATCCGTCAAGTTTTGGTGATTCTACGCAATCTTTCACCAGGGAGCGCTCGGACAGTCACTCATCTGTCAGTGTCGATCAGTGCTTCTATGCATGGGTAACCCAGCCGAGCGCAGCCCTGTTTCATTGGGAATAATTTTAATAAACTTCTGTCATAGGTAGATGGCTGTAAAATGGGTGAATTCGCTTGCCAACCTGTCAGCCTGTTCTCGGAGTCGGCGGCCCCTTTCAAATCCGTTCTTTGACTCTGGGCTTGATGAATATATGAACGAGCTAGATCCTGCTTGTTGACATTGATGATTTTAGCCCCATCGATCAAGTGCATCCTCCACCCTTGAGATTTACAACATGGCGTCAACTGCTTTCGTCGTCCTGGGCCTGGTCGCCCAGCTGGCACTGGGACAGACCCCCGGTAACATCACGGAGGTGCACCCCAAGCTGGACACCTACCGATGCACGGTGCTCGACGGCTGTAAGAAACAGACCAACTACCTGGTTCTTGAGTCGAGTACGCATCCCATCCACCAAACTACAAACAGCTACGACTGCGGCTCCTTTGGAAGCAAGCCCAACAGCACTGCTTGTCCCGATGCCGCATCCTGCGCCAAGAACTGCATCATTGAAGGAATTCCCGACTACTCGGTCCGAGGTGTGAGCACATCTGGCGAGGAGCTGCGCCTGCAGCAGATCTACAACGGCAATGTGGTTTCTCCCCGTGTCTACCTCTTGGAAGAGAACCAAGACAAGTACGACCTGCTTTACCTGACTGGCGCCGAGTTTTCTTTCGATGTCGACATGTCAAAGCTGCCCTGTGGCATGAACAGCGCCATCTACCTTTCCGAGATGGCCCAGGATGGTGGCAAGAGCCTGAGCCCTTACAACAAGGCTGGTGCACGCTACGGTACTGGATACTGCGATGCCCAGTGTTTCGTCACCCCCTTCATCAATGGAGTCGTAAGTAGGCTATTGGCGTAATTGATGTATTAAACCTGGATAGCTGCTGACATATCACCAAGGGCAACGTTGCCGGACGAGGCTCGTGCTGCAATGAGCTCGATATCTGGGAGGCAAACTCCAGGTCCACCCTGATTGCACCTCACACATGCAACCAACCCGGGCTATATGAATGCACTGGAGATGAATGTAACGCCGGGGGCGTGTGCGACAAGTCCGGCTGCTCATGGAACGAGAAGCGCTACAACATCACCAACTATTATGGACGCGGTGACACATTCAAGGTCGACACCACTCGCAAGTTTACCGTTGTTTCTCAGTTCGTGTCCGACGCCCAGGGATACCTTAAGGAGATGCACAGACACTACATCCAGGACAACAAGATCATCCAGAGTGCCACTGTTAACGTGGATAACATCCCCAAGATCAACTACATCAACGAAGAATTTTGCTCAGCAACCGGCGCCAGTGAATTCCTGAGATTGGGTGGCCTGAAGGGAATGGGCGAGTCGATGAGCCGTGGAATGGTGCTCGCCATGAGCCTGTACTGGGACGAGTCCAATTTCATGAGCTGGTTGGACCAGGGCAACAGTGGGCCATGCAATGCCACCGAGGGCAGCCCTGCGTCTATTCAACAGATTGAGCCTAGCCCGGAGGTGGTTTTCAGCAACATTCGAGTGGGAGAGATCAACTCCACCTTTTCCGTTGTCCCATCATACGCCAGGAGCACTCTTCCGGGAATGGGCAAGCGGGCACCCCATCTGGAGCACCACCTCCGCCACCACAAGCGCCGAACCGGCTTTTAAAGCAATTATTGTGGTCTCTATTTGGGTTTGAATATTTGAAATGATCAGCATCTTCCGCCATGGGCGTGAAGAAATTACTTGCTGAGGGATATTAGTAACCTGCGAGTTACACGGTGGCGAAGGGAATAAAAAGTTGAAAACAGTTTACCTGCTCTGGATAACAGGTACGGAGATGTTGCCAATCACAGCACATGAATCATAAATTACTTCTTGTTTATAATATTAGCTTTACATATATATGTATTATTATCCAGTGCTTCATGCAACAGAGATGACCGTGGCACTAGCCACTACAAGATACGCCTCACAAATTAAAACTTAGCAGCCAGACCATAATTCTCCTTTGAACCTGATGATCTTTAACAGATTAATGTGATATAGTGAAATATTTGAATTTGATTCCATTTCTTCGGAAAATATGGATACCAGCTACCAAGGTCATATTTCTTCTTTGGCCAGGCCATTGCATTGGTATCTTTTTCAATATTCTTATCAATATTATATGGGTAGATCCCGGGGTTTTATATAATACAGTAAAGGTTATAATAGTAGTAGCTACTAGGTCAGGTAAATCATCTCTTATTATTCTTAGTTATCTATATCTATTCTAGTTAAAAAGAGGGAAAGTTATTATTTAAAGTAAAAAGTAAGTTCTAATATATAGGGGAATAGCTAGCCTAGCCTCTGGGGCTAGTATTATATAAATATA
>JAHVYC010000125.1:0-148910 GCA_020623665.1 Calonectria multiphialidica
CGCCCGCATCTCGCAACGTGCCGCGTTCGCGCACGCCCGGGGTGCGGTGGGAGGGGGGGGGCGAGGGGGCGCGCGCGACACTCAAGCGAAGGAAGACGAGTCAGGGGGGGGTAGGGGGGGAGTTGGAGCCCATCCCGTGCTGGGTCGCGTGGCGTGGAGGGAGGTGGTGCCGGGGCGGTGGGGGTTGGGGGGGTGGGGAGGGCGGGGGCCGTCTGGCGGGTTGGCACAAGCAGAGGGGAGGCGTGGAGACGGGGAGGGGGGGAGGGGGCGAAGAAGTTAGTTATCAATGCAACGTTTTATACTTGGGGGGGGCGGAGGGCAGGATTGGATCCGGATTGGATTGCGTGCATACCAACAATGACAACGTCCTTGGCGTCCTTTCGCTCGACGTACTCCTTGATCTCGTCAAAGGTCCAGGCGCGGCTGTCGGACCCTTCCGCCGAGTACCATCGACGGCAGAGGGGGGCGCCGGGCTGGGCAGGGAGGCGGAACTGCTGGCGGGCGGCTGAGACGGAGGCGGAGGCGACCGGACGGAAGGCAAGAGGTCGGCCGAGAGCGCACGTCACGGGGCGGGCGGCGGCAGAGAGGCGGCACAGGGCCGAGGATAAGGGTCGACGGGAGGCCATGGCTGGAGCTGTTTCGCGTCGCTGTCTGTCCGTCTGTCCCTGTATCTTCTTGTGTGTGTCTGCTTGCCGTCTCGGGAAATCAATTGGCAGGAGGCTGAGGTGGAAATCGAATCTTAGATTCAAGCGACAGGTACCCCAGAATCGGACGGAGCAGGTAGGTAACGTCGCCGACCTCTCGGAGGGGAGGGGGGAAGCTTGGGCCATCCTCCATCCCGCCCGGGGGAAGGACCTCTGCAGTAAGAAAAAAAACCGGTGGCGCCTTTCTTTCGTTCGAATCGGCTCCCCCTCACCACGATACGACAATGCACCATAGCTATGATGTAGTAGCCCAGGTCCAGGCCATGCAACCAGCAGCCGAAACGGAAACCAACTTGGAGCCCGCTGAAGAGGTTTTCGCATTGACAAACCACAGACAGCTCCGTGCAGCACCCACCTCATTCGACAGTCAACTTACAGCACACACACATTTCACCATCCCAAAAGATCAAGTCGCATGTATGCATGCATACACGCAATCTATCTATCTGCGCATGGCATCTGGACCAATCTCAGTCCTCCCTTTTGGCCCTAATGTCCGTAGATCTCGTCACAGCCTCAAGATTGACCACAAGGCGAATGACAGACACATTCAGCCAAAAGACGTCATGTGCAGCCAGTGTCGAGCATCTCACATCGTCCCACCAAGATATACATGCCTCCCCTCCCCTAATATATGGCACCACTTGTCATCCAAGCTCTTCATCTCACCAGCTTCTTCATCACATTCTCCAAGGCCGACTTCATTTGGAACTTGATATTCTTTATTGTCTGATCTAGACTGTCCAATCACCATACGCCTGGCTGCTTGATGCTCTCTGAATCTAAGCCTCGCAAAAACGCCCGCCGACGTGCCAACTATATACACAATGAATAAGCATTACAACTATTATCCCATCCTGGCCGTTCCCCTTTTTATCACAGAGCGGAGTCAGTTTCCATCGACGAAGCTTGGTGCATCAGAGCCCAACAAGTCTCGACATGCCTCTCCATCCCGAGGATCGCATGTCACTCGCATTTGGCTATCGCTCTGGTTGCCACTTTGTTCAATACACAGACTCGGCCATCCTCACGCAGCAACCACCCAGCCGGTTATTGGCTGATAACCCGTGGCTGTAGCGTGTGGAGCGGCATGGTGTGGCTGTCAGATCGTCGACCTCGGTCGCGTCATGCTTCAGCCGCACGCCGACGTCAGACACCGTTTACCACTCTCGCTTCTTCATGGTAAGAGGGCAGTCATCCTAAATATTGTCAATTTCCGGTGTCCATCACACAACTTGCGGTTGTAATAACTCACCATAGGGAAAATGGTAGCAAACACCTTGATCTCCTCAGATCGGGGAGTGGCGTGGTGCTTCCAGTCTAGCATCACGGATGCCTTTCCAATAAGAAGCGCCAAGTTGAGCTGAGCATAGGTCTGGCCAAGGCAGTAGTGGGGTCCCACGCCAAACACGAGGTAGTTCTTCTTGCCCTTCTCCTCGGCATCACCACTGTAGTATCGATCGGGGTCAAAGTAGTCGGGGTTCTCGTACACTTCGGGGTCGTGGAGCGCCATGTAAGTGGTGGGAATCAGCATAGAGCCTATTCAGCACTGGTTAGTATTCACCTATATCACAAGCGAGTTTAAGGCGGAATCCTACCCTTGGGGACGGTGTAGTTGTCGCTAATGGGGAATGCCTTCTTGACGAGGTAGGGAACCATCAGAACAGGGGGGCGGTATCGGAGCAGCTCGCGGACAACGGCACGAGTGTAAGTCAACGACTCCAGCTGGTCCATGTTGATCTCTGCGTTGGGGTTGCCGTTGCGGATCTTCATGTTCTCTTCTCGGACACGGTCAAGAACATCGGGGCGCTGGGCAGTAACCTGGAACAGCCAAGTGGCGGCGCTGCTGGTGGCATCCTGAGAGGCAAACAGGAAAGTGAAAATGGTCTGGGAAATCTCATAGTCGTTGAACATGCGCAGAAGAGGGTAAGGTTTCTCGACGCCTTCCGTGTTACCGGCAGCCTCAGCCTGGCGCCACTTCTCAGACTTGATCATCTGCTCAACCCAACCATCCATGATGCAGGTAACCTCACCACCGGCGGCCATACGGACCTTGCTCTTGGCGGCGCACTTGGCAAATTCGGCCAAAACCATATCGGCGGCCTTCTTGCCATACCAGGTCTTGGTGTAAGGAAGGATGATGGGGAAGTTGACAAGCTCGAGGGCGGCAGTGATGAGGTAGTAGTCATCGGAGATCTTCTTCACGGCCTCGTCCGAAATGTAGTGGCCCACGAAACTGCGGCAAGAGACGGCGCACATGAGATCACGGAACTCAACCATGAAGGGAATCGGCTTGCCATCGCTCTCCTTGGTGAGGTTGATGAAGCGCTCGAAGAACGTGTTGTAGACCTCCTCCTGACCGGGCAGGTAGCATTCGAGGGCCTTGCGAGTAAAGAGGTTGTTAAGTCCCTTGCGGAATTCGACGTGGGGCTTGCCGTCAAGGAAAACCCAGTTGTCGTGGCCGAGGAGTTTGTAGGCGACATCGACGACACATGGCTTGACGTACGAGGGAGAGTTAAGAACTTTGCGGGCCATGTCACGGGTTGAAGCAATGACGACAAACCTAGACACACATGTCAGCGCAATTACCCAGGACTGTAACAACCCAAGACCTACTTGTGAAAGACGGAGACACAGCTGAGAGGACCGCTGAGCCATTTGGCGTAGTACTCCTCGAACTTGGGGTCCATGGATTGAAGGAAGGGGCCGATGAAGGGCATCTTCCAAGCAGGGCCTTCAATGGAGCCCTTGTTCATGATGTAGCTCACTGCCAGAAACGTGTGAGCAAATTCCGCTATTTCGAAAACCGGATCAGGACGGGCATACCTTGGTCGTAAACAACACACATGAGGAAAAAGGTGAGGGCCAGGGTCCAAGGACCGGCATTGGCGATGAGGTCGACGACATAGTCCAGCTGGGGGGGGATGTTCACATTGGGAACCTTCGCGCTGGCCAGGACGGACGTAAAGCCCGAGGCGGTGGAGTTGACGACGTCCATGGCGACGATGGGACGTTGAAAAGGGAGGTTGTGGAAAGAGTGACGCGGGTCAAGGTCGATCTAAGATCGTGTCGCGAGAAGAGCGTCGTCGAGGTCTACCTGTGTCGAATCGCCAGGAACGCAACGGACCAAAGAACCTGGGATGGCGCGAAGAAACGCCAGAGGGTCAAAGGTGCAAAGAAGACCTTTGAAAGTATGTGATGGACCAGGCCGTCAAGTCGTGGTTGAAAAGAGGAAAATAAAAAAAGAGAAGGGGGGTGTGGGAGAGTAAAAAGTATTTCGAGCAAGGACGGCAGCAGAGGGAGGAGACGTTAGTAATTACTCGGAAGGTACCACAAGCACCAGGGATTGGGCAAAGGACCGGGGATGAGAAAACGTCCGTGAGGAGGACAAGATAGAAAAAAAAGGGCCCGGAGTCCCGGGGGGCAGCATACGGTGCTGCACCAAGGGTGTGGTTTTCGGGGTGCTGGTGGAGGAGACGGAGAAGACGGAGGCACGGGTGGAGGAACAAAGGGACAGGGAATATGCGGTTTTGATGAGCCTCGAGCTCTGTCTCGCTACGTCGTCTGTGTTTATGACCACATAGGCAAGCTAGCACGGTTGTGTCTCCGCCCCTTGGACGCGTGCCGCTTCCGATCCATTGAGTCGTCCAGAGCCCCTGTCGGCCTTGGTTCATCATTTACTGGATTGATTGACTCTCTCACTTCCATCTCGCTCCCCCGACAAGGCCGACAAGGGGCAGAGCAGGCGATGGGTTTGGATTAGGGGGGTGTGTGCGAAAGCGCAATTGCGTGTGGAGGCCTTGGTGGGGGAGCTATGAAGCCACAGCAGACTATGTGCGCTGCTACCCGCAGCACTAGCAGCGGTAGGTTTGGTACCTCCTCACTTGGCGGAAGCACCTCAGTGACTCCTTTTAGCGGAGGGTGCTGAGGCAACAGCAGAAGCAACCACAACACACAACAGCTGAACAGGGTGCAGAAGGCGACGCCATTGGCAGGGATGTGACAGCGCCAATTTTCATCCCTCGATGCGGGACGCCCATTTCCGTTTTCTGGGACTGACCAGGTTTTTGAACAGCCGGGGTGTCTTTCTCGCATCATCAACCCCCCGACATGGACATGGAGATAGGAATGGAACGGAACAACGAAAATCGTCACGGTGAGAATAACACCTGGGATCGGTGAGGGGCTGGCGCAAGGGAGGGCGTTGGCTTGGTGAATCACGAACTCTGTCTCCAGAATGCTGGGGAGAGCAATTGGGACATGACCGACAAGAATCAAATCTTTTTTTTTTCCGCGGCGATTCATTTCAGCGAGATTTTTTTTTTCCTTGCCCCAGTGGTACACCGTCCAAACTCCTTTACTCCCGTACCTACAACCTCTACCTCATGGGCCAAATCCACTCAGTTAATTACCCGTTATGGTCTAGTGTGTCATTTTGGTTGGATGCAAGAAGCACGGTCGACACAAAGGCCCGGCATAGCTCCTACTGTTCCATTTTCCAGACACGTCCCGCCCGCACACACCTCTTCATTGCGAGTCGTGAAGCGGGGTGTGGACCTATCATGGTGTGCCATGCAGCTGCAGCAAAACCTACCCTCCCTCGCGGTTGCGCTGGCGGCCGAACTTCGAATAAAAAAAGAAAAATGCAAAAAAGCAGACCACTTTGTAATGCCAAAACAAGTGCAATAGGGAAAGTGCTCATTTGGTGTCTCTCCGTCAAGCCAATTCAATTCGGTATGCTCTGCTTTGGCTCTCATAACTGCCAATGATTGTGCTCTGCTCATTCGTGCCTTCTCTCTCCATCATATTCACTCTCTCTGTGTGCTTCTTCCCAGATCTTGCATCTCGCATCATCGTCATCTGCCGCTTTAGGGAGCCATTGCCCACCCCACCACTTCGCTTCACCACGATGACAAGGAGCGTCTCATTCATAACACCCATCTACCTACGCACCAGCTTATTTACAACCGAATAATTAGCGAATCCCTTCCGCCCAACATCCCGGCGTTATAAAACCCGCGGTCGCTCGTGCCTCCCAGCAGTTCCCCATGTCTCTCGTACGTTTTTCCCATTCCATCATCAACTAACACTGCCAGAGTCCCAGCTGCACGGTGCCATACTCTGCATATAGATCCATCCCGCCTCGGCGGTTTTGACGTCCATTGGCCGGGGGGTTGGTCTCTCCCCGACTCCTTCATTCCACAATGCGTCGGTCTCAACAAAATGGATGCGCCCGTGGCGGTACCTGAAATGCCGCTGACAATGAACGAGTGACCAACCCTCTGCCCCCTCCGCCGCAGTTGTCCAACCCCGCTCCATTCGTAAGAGGACATGAAACGCAACACAGTTCTGACATGCGCTGGTATTTACATCAAGAATGAAAAAGAAAAGAAAAACAGCTCATGAAACCATGATGCAATATCTGACGCTCCGTACCTAGGTTTGATTCGCCCCTTGAGATCTGGCTGCGACGTCGTGTTGCAAGTTGTACTCAATCCACTAGGCCACACGTCTCAAGCATCTGGCCGCGCCTACGTATTCGGGATCCTGACAGCCAACCAGAATCCATTGATTGCGGATCAGCCATTATATCCAAGTGGAGGAAAACTCAGTCCTTGCATTTTTCGCCATCAACTTGGGCGTTTTCGTCTAATCTTCATGGTCCGGGCAGTCTGAATACGCGTATCCAGCTCGAACACGAGCGAAGCGATTTGTAGTGCTAAAATAACATTCTCCGGAGCATGTTGCCAGTTCCGACAGTCAGCTCTTTACCGCCATATTGGCCGACACAGGCGCCTCCAATAGCTTTATGCTCAATTTCAAATCAAAACTCATCACCGACGAGGTCGCCGCGCAATGCGGGTTCGAAGGTACCCAATTCCTTCATCGAATCTGAGAACTAAGAAGCAAACAGCTTAACAGTTAGTTAAACTAGCGAGATGCTCGGAGCGGCACTACATGCTGATTTCGCACACACCCACCCCATCCTGACACCACAATTCGGTACCCGGCAATCTCTTGAGTGATTGGCGTATCTCCCTATCGAGCCTCGCGGGGCGCTCACGCTCACAGGGGTCCAGCCAACCACAGCGCCACGCGCCAGCAGGGAGCGGGTCACTGATCAGATGAAGAGTGTGTTTCCAATGAACCATCCATCCACGAACAAGGGCGTCCCCCACACCAATGTGCCAGGCCTCTCGATAATGGGCAGGTCCCGTCAATCCGGCCGACGCTTGTGGAAATCCGTCCGTTGTCGTATTCGGTCGCATCTCTTGGTCATGTCGCTCGGCATTACATTTCAACCATCATCCATCCCGTCGTTACGCAGGACCGTGTCATATTTTAGGGGTACAGCTGCACTGACTGGCGTGCTTATAGCAGCATTGGGTGCATTCCCATAATGCCAAGGCGGTAAGCACCCATTCTTCAGCCCGAAAGTTCAGGCAGTTACACTCATGTACACGAATTGGACGCATGGGTCCCACCAACTCTATTGCTGCCGCTGCCGCTGCCGTTGCCGTTGCCGTTGCCGTTGTCGCTGAAGGATTACAGAGTCGTGATGGTGTTTTACCATCCGGGCACTTCGGGGCCTCATCAACAACCTGATTGGCCAATTCGTTTCTCCACGGCCAATTGGCATTGACCGCTCTTCATGACTAATCAAGTGTTCGCAAACCGGGTCCATAATCCAATTTAATGTCCGGATACGAATACGATTCCTGGTCCGTGATTGGCTGCATCGGAGGAACCTTTCGATACAGTCCACGTCGCAAGCGATTGGGTTATCAGGGTCCGTTGATCCCGAATTCGACTGTGCATAGTCCGCGCGACGGGCCAGGTTGACCGCGTGCCTCGTTGGTGCTCACCCCGTCTCACATACATTGTGGTTGGTACAGTGGGCTAACCTGGTCATTCTGGCTGGACCTTGGCCACCAATGCACAGATGCACCCTGCACAACATTACATTGCCCTCGCTTCCCGGAGTTAGGTGGTGAAGGCTCCGCGGCCTCTATCAGTGCAGATCACGCCCCATCCCTCCACGCTGCGGTAGGCGAGACTATAGCCGGGCGGCAATGGAGATGATAGTGTGCCCCTCTTCCACAATCATGTAAATCCCAACAGACTCTCCCCAGCTGATGATTGGCTTGGTGCAAAGCGACAGACGATCAATCTACACTATCTCAGGGCAGATGAACACTAAAAAAAATTTGTGTTGTCTGCATAACCTTAATATGAAGCGCTCTGCAATCCGGAATCTTTGACCCCCCTTCGTTGTTTCCATCGACGTCATCCCCCCCCCCCAATGTGACACCGCTCTCTTCTCTTACTTTAAACCCAATTGTACCTAGGGCGGCAAGCCAGCCCGGCCGAGGTTAAATAAGTATATCTTAGAAGAGCCAAGATATTGCCCGATGTGGTTTGGATCCATCTGGAACAGACTTGTAGGATAAAAGCCACCACATTGCTATTGTTAGAGATGTCAATCACACGGCCCTTTATTGTATATATACTACGCACCAGCTTGTTTTATTGGTTTTTATTTTTACATACTTCAAGTCCGACGAAACGAATTGGCTTTTAAAACCTTGCACCTTTATTCAACAGTTTACCTACCCTACACTGTTTGAAAGGTATCAGGTTGTATATGCACTACTTTGTACCATATTTTAACAATACATATTCTTGTTTGCTTGTATTTTTTGGTTGTTTGCATGATTTCATCTTGTATGGATTGAAATCCTAACAATCATTCAGCCTTGCTTTGCTGTTGTGGTTATCGAACCTATCTCGCCACCACAATTAGTGGTCTGCATTACAAGCGTTTATCCAGTTGACTCCTTCCTACACAACGGATAGACTTGCCCAACGTCTTATACCCCGACTACAGCAGAGAAATAGCTCCCTGTTCACACATATTCAGGCCCGTTAAAAAAAAACCCACCTGGCCCAATCTCGTCGCATTATGGTGCTTCCGGGCCTCGTGAAGGATAAAACATGGTAAAACTACGGATACTCTTCGGAATCCGGACCGATTCCCCGGCTTATACACACCCAAACGAGATTCATGGCTCAATAGTTCAGTTACTACCCGATGAGGAGAAATCGATGGTAGCCTTTTGCAATCTAGACAGAATAGGAATTATTGCTATGGGAATATTCGTGGATGAAGGAACAAAAAAGTATTAATATTTTTCACCTTTCCCCAGTGCGTACCTGGGACATGATTCCTACCATACCATCTCAATCATCCCGAGGCGGATACCACACTGGGAACATTGACAATACTACAAGATTCCCATCGCAAATCGCCTCACTTATTTAAAATGCCTCAAACGGACGCCAATATCGAATGGACTCTAACCGGGCCGGGTGTCTGGGCTCGCGGGGTTGATGAGATTGAAAACTTCTACGCAACTATGGCGCCATCTACGAAGCGAGTGGACGCATGTTCTTTGCCATGACGGGCCATGTGTCACTCTCCATCGAGTCCCCTACCAATGTGTCCCCAGAAGAGGCTGAAAAGAAGGTTGATGTCGCTCTCCAAAAAGCTTGGGTGTCTCTTCGACAAGCCCACCCAACCATTGCCGCCCAGGTGACGCAGGATCCTGGGACTGACAAATGGATCAAGACATACCGACAGGTTGCAGATGATTCTCAGAGAGACTCCTCGGTCAAGGAAACGTTTGTCTTGGTCTCAACTGGCCAGACGGGTCGCCAATGGGCCAACTGCGACCCCCCAGCCCCGAAACTCCCAACATTATTTGTCCTCCAGCTCTCGCCGGTGATCGACCAGAAGGGAGACCGAACGGTTCGTCGAGATATCGTCTTTCGATCGCCCCACGATATCATCGATGGGATTGGCACAGTAATCCTGCTAAATGCTCTCATAGAACATGCAGCAGATGCCTATGCAAAGGGTGATACTTATCAAGTTCCGGCCTTGGATGGTTCTGAAGCTCAGTGCCTGAGCCCATGTTACCGGATCGCTGCCAAAATTGCGCCAGACCTGAGTGCGGTCCAACAGGGAAAGTTGATCAGCATGAACGAGCAAAGGGGAGCAGTTGCATCTGAGCCAGGCATAGAGATACTGTCTCTCCCACACCGACGAGGTGCCGTCCACCCAGGTCGTCACCAAAGAGCTGCCCTAGATCTGACCAAGGATGAGACCAGCCGTCTCATCGCGGCGTGCCGGGCTGTCGGTGCTACACCGACACATGTCTTTCATGCCGCCGCAGCTATTGCTGCGAGAGACATGCTGCAGCCCCCAGCAGAAACCAAGGCATGTCGATATATCAACTACATTCTGTGCAATGAGAGGTCAAAGTGCGCAGAGCCATACAGCACGGCAGCGCACCCTGCAGCACTGTACCATTCAATATCTGGGCCGAGTCTCGCAGTTGACATGACGCTTCATGCTGGTGGTGTGAAGATGGACGAGGAAGCGCGCAAGGGAGAATTCGCTCTGGTCATGGAGACAGTACGTCGCTTCTACACCCAGGTCCGAGAGGACTCGGAGCACTACCAGCTTGCGCCGGCCATGTGGGCCATGGGAACGCCGCCAACGCCGCCCAGCTCGGAGCGTCCCATGCCGGTGCCCGGCCCCAGGCCTCACGCAGCCGTGTCCATCTCGAGTATGGGGCAGACAGATCGGATAGTCATCCCACAACGAGGTGCGTTTCAAGCCCGTGATCCCTGGGTGACGGGAGAAGAGCTGGGAAATGGGCTGGGGCTGTTCCTGGGTACCTTTGAGGGTGAGATGTGCCTGAGTGCAGCGTACAACGACGCATGGCACGCGCAGGAGGATGTCGACGGTTATCTTGGAAGATGCAAAGCCATCGTGTTTGGAGGGCTAGGACTTTAGGAAAAGCCATGGGCCGAATACACATGTTAAAGTAGATTGCCGTTCACATGGGTCGAAAATCCGAAATGGTGGGTGTGATGGTGATATTGGTGGGCGACCATGATGATGATGTAGTCCTGCAGAACATAATAGATTGTGTGCTATCGAGGCAAATCTCACGCGTTAGTGCCGCTCGGAACATGGCCGCTCCCTATTCGCGGCAAGTAATTGTTTCGCATCTGGGCTACACTGAATCCCAGATCCACGTCATGCATGGCAAGTAACCTCCAAGGCTCACACATCCTGGATGTTGGATCTCTTAGACCTGGATGGCCTCACAGACCATTGCATTGCGTCATGGGCGTTGCCTTGAAAGTTCCCCCCACCACGAGATGGCCGAGGCCAGAGCCTACCCTAGAACGGCAAATGACGCAGCCAAATGGCATTCGGGGGCCTCCGTGACGAGGCTTAAACAGGCAACTGCGTCGATGGATACTAGATGGATCGACATGCTACTGGACGCCCCAACCACAAAGTGGATGCGTCACGTAACGGGGGGCTTGTTGTACGTGTCGTTGTGATGATGGAGATGGAAGGAGGCTTGTTAGGGATAAGAGGTTGCTTAGGTTCCGCCATGTCACGTTTTTTGGAGCCCAAACGAGAAGTGATGACTTATGGCCCTCACTGGGCAGCCGTCGTGGATATAACTGGAACCCATCCGCAGTCCTTGACCGCGCGAGTTTCATCATCCTCAACTATCAAACCACAACCACGCGCCTCTCCATATCATTGCCATCGTTGCCTGCAGTAACTGCAATACGAACCTCAAGTACAGCCGTCAGAAAAACACCAAACATGCCTACTTTCATCGTAAGGAGTTCTTGCAACCTACTTCTCAAGTTTCTCGTCGCTGACATTACCCCTCACAGGTTACATGCAACGAGAGCGCCACTCCAGAGCAGGTCCAGGCGTAAGAACCACCCCCCTCGATCGTTGATGTCGAACGAGCCCGATACCAATATCAATACCGGACCGGAAGACCAAAATAAAACAAGACGAAGGCTGACAACTCACGACAGTGCCAAGGACGCTGCCAAGGAGCAGGGCGGTACGATCAAGCACGAGTACAACTTGATCAAGGGCTTCTCGTGAGTTTCTGGCTAGACGCCCCCTCCCCAATAACCACGTACTAACGCCATGCGAACTTGATAGTGTTGAGTACCCCGAGGGCCATGTTCACACGCTGGACAAGCACGAACATGTCAAGGCCGTTGAGGCTGACGGTATTGTTAAAACACAGTGAGCTGTCTAATGGAGCACCCGAGGCTTAGACCCCTGTGTTCGTTGCATTTATAGAAGAGAATCCATATCCAACATGATGATATATATATAAATTTCTTTTACCAGGCCAAAGAAATATGACACATATGTATGGATGCATCTCTGTCTCACCTCCGAGGTCATCGGCTCATCGTCTGCGCCGACCCGGCCACGCTGGTGACGTAGAGCCGATGGTGGGCAGCCCAGGCACGATGCCCCGCGGTTGATCGCTCTTGTGAGCCGTGAGACATCCCTGTAGGCCCCTTCTGTTCCATGACTTGCCCCGCGATAAGCCGCCTGAAAGCGCGCTAAAGAGTGATAAGCTCCAGGGCATTCGTTCGCGTGTTGCCGCCTGTACTATGCCGGTGCCCCGGGCTGGTCCAAGCTCCCACTTCGCAACCGGGGGGTGGGCGGCGAGGGGGGGAGAGTCATTCCTGTCTCTCTGTCCATCCGCCCAAGCGCTGCTGGGATTGATTCATTGCGCCCTCGTGTGATATTCTGGCAGCTTGCCCACGACCTGCTGCGTGAAACATTGCCGACCCGACAGAATGTGCAAATAATGCGGCGGAAATGAGTGGCTTATCGGCCAGGTTAATAAGGCGCTGCCAGCCCAGCAATGCCGCTTCCTCTCTTGCTCGTCGTTTCGTGACGCTCCGCCACCAGTCGACATTCCACCACCCTCAAGGCCCATTGCGCAGCCTTCGATACTCGCCATGTAGCCGAACACAAAGTCTTGGCCCCCCGAGCCCTTTACAGCACCGGCGCCTACATACCCATGATGTCACAGATGCCGATGTTGCTACTCTGGCGCGGCAGCACCAACATCCGCTTAGCCTCACAGATCTTGTCAAGTACGCAGCCAACTAACCGCCTCCAACTCCTGTATTCGTGCGCTGACATATATCCCAAAGACATGGCAGACCTCCGCTATCGACTGACTCTCTTCTATCGTCGGCCAAATTTGCCCTCTCCCTCCTCCCCGTCCGCCTGGCCCACCGGCTCCAGGCCCTTCGCAATCTGCCCTTTATAGTCGTCACGAACCCGAACATCTCACGCATCTACAACAATTATATCCACTCTCTGTCCATACTCCTCCCCTATTTACATGCCGCCCAAGACGGACGCCCCATCTCATCGCTCGATGATGAAGTTCAGTTCACAAACGTCCTCGCCGAGCTGGTCCACACCCACACCGATACCATCCCCATCCTCGCAAAGGGCTTCCTCGAGTGTCGCCGCTACATCTCTCCCGGCGAGGTCACGCGCTTCCTCGACCAGCACCTCCGTGCCCGCATCGGCACTCGTCTCATTGCAGAGCAGCACATTGCCCTGCATTTCAGCAGCCAACCGCACTCCGAGAACACTGCGACTCAGGCGCCTTACCCGGAGCACAACTCTTATATCGGCGTCATAGACACCGCCCTGAAGCCTGCCCACATTATCGAGTCTTGCGCTGGCTTTGTGGCTGATATCTGCGAGTTGCGTTATGGAGTTCGCCCCCATATCGTCATCGATGGCGAGCCCAACACTACCTTCGCATTCGTCCCCATGCACCTCGAGTATATTGTCACCGAGCTTCTCAAGAACGCTTTCCGAGCCACCGTCGAGAGCAAGTCCCGCGAGCCCATTATAGTCACTATTGCCCCAGAGCCACATCTCCGTAGCCAGTCTGCGTCTGCCGCCGATGACGAAAACCCCCCTCCTGCAATTGCTCACCCCAAAGAGCACGGCAACCACAACGCTGTCCGTAATGGTGCAATAGCGCCACCTGGTGACAACGCCTCCGGGGTTACCATTCGCATCCGCGACCGTGGCGGCGGCATCCCTCCAGATGTTGCCCCCAGCATCTGGTCGTACTCTTTCACCACCTTCTCTGACGACACCGACGGGTTTCCGATTGACACTGGCGGTACCGACGGACTCGGTGCAATCACCTCCGCGAGCGCGGGGGGAAGCTCTATAGCCGGTCTGGGCTATGGGCTTCCCTTGAGCCGCGCCTATGCCGAGTATTTTGGGGGCGGCATCGCAGTTCAAAGTTTACACGGCTGGGGAACGGACGTCTATCTTCACCTGAAGGGTGTGGGAATGATTGACAAATAGCTATTATTGATTGACTACATAATCAGATGTTGTCGTTCTTAATCAAGATGTACGAGGGAAGAAAGCTGGGAAAGAAGGATGGAGTATGTCTATATGCTGAGGTGTAGCTAATTAAGGAGAAAAGTATTAAAACTCCATGAATAGACGCAAGAAACAAGTTTGCAAGTGCCCAGACAAAGGTATAGAGTAAACATTTATTTTTGGGGGGTGTGAAATTTAGGGAGTGTACAGGTTCGCGAAGATGACTTCAGATGTATTATCACTAACCACAATAGCCAATTTTGCTGAGACAATCGTGAATACATTGAAACAACCCAACCCAAACAGACAAGGACGACGTATTAGAGTAAGTAAAGAAAATAACAGATTTCTCTTTGTCTGATCAGGTCGACCGATGCGGCGCAAACCCAACCAGCCCAGCCCAGTCCAGCCCGGTGCCATTACAAGACTTTGATCTCTTCAGTTAAAAAGCAGGAAAATATAAAATATCCAAGGAACGACTCCCTCTCCTCCACCAACGCCGCCGGGAACAACAAATCTTTATAGGTTTCATTTTTCTGGACATCCAAGGCCCCGTTGTTCGCTTTTCCTCGCTAGCGCTCAACCATCCACAAGCGCTCACAAGGAATGGTTGATTATATATACCCGAAATGAGGTATGTACCGAGGCCAGAAAACGCCTCTATGCGCATTCTTTGATATTATACCCAAGAGCGCCTTACATGTTCTCTAGCTCGTGATCGATCTGTCGATCCATAAAAGTGCGACGCTCTCCGACGAGCTCAGTTTGCAGGCGCTGCTCCACTAGAGCGCGCACCTGCTTCTTGGTGACAGTATCGAGGTCGACCTCACCAAGAACAGAGCGAATAGAGTCCACAATGGCCATGTCACTGGGACCGTTGCCACCATGCTGGAAATCAAATGAGGAGGTAGATCGCATAGCATCTGGCATTGGAGAGCGGGCACCGTTGAAGCCCAGAGCAGTGCCAGAACGGCTGGCGCCTCCCATGTTGGGGGACAGGTTGGCCTGGCCACGGAGGTTGGACATGCTGGGGTGTTGGCCGGGGTAGTCCTGATAAGGCGACTGGCTACGCATATCGTGGACACCGGTACCCATTGACATCATGGACTGGCGGTTCATGGGGGAGTCTTGGTAGTTGCCCATGGCGGAACGGGGAGGCATGTGAGTGCTGCGCCCTTGCATTCCGGTGAGGACGGAGCCCTGAGGGCCAGCGGAGTAGACGGACTTCATGTCATCCATCTCGTACTGGTTATCGTAGCCATAGTCAAGCTTCTCCTGGTAGCCACCACGTCGGCCAGGCAGGTTGTTGGCGAGAGCATAGTCGTCCCAGCGCTGCAGGGGAATGGAGCGAGGGTCAAAGCCTTCGTCATCGACTGCCACAACCTGTTTGTTGCCCTTCTCACCAATAACAATACGAGTGTTACCCCACGAGAAGTTGTCCTGGTTCCAGAAAGAGTAGACGGGAAGAGCGAAGGAGAAGATGGGGAAAGCAAGGATGTAGATGATCATCCAACCAATGTGCTGCCACTGTCTCTTAAGAATGAAGATGAGGGCTTGAAGACCATAGACGGCTGCAAGCATACAAATCGAAATAAGAGGGAACTGGCCAGTGTGGGAAGCGATTCGGTAGATGAGGTAGACGAGATAACCACAGGTGGCGGGGAGAATAATGGTACCGCAAAGATCAATGAAGACGATGAAACGCATACTGAAACAGCAGAAACCACACATTTCCTTCAACTGCATCAACTCAACAAGGTTGTGGATGGTTGAGTTAATCCATCGTCGACGCTGGGACAAAAGAACGCTCCAAGATTCGGGAGCGGCGGTCTTACATTGAGCATCGGGAATGAACTTGAAAGCCATGCTGGGGAAGTACTTGGTCATGAGCGTGGTCAGGTAACGATCCTCACCCAGAGACAGCAGATTCTTCTTGTGAAGGGTATCCACGTCGCAGACACTGTAGTCTCGAATGACATCATCGGAAATAATCAGAGGCTTGCCCTTGTCAGCAGTCCGAAGTCGATACATGGTGAAACTAATGCAGGGTCAGTAAGACATTCTTCGGTTAGGAGCGGAGTTACTACATACCAACCAGGCAAACATGTGACACTACCGAATAGAGACTCGAATGCCTTGGCCAAGTGGTGGGAAATAAAGTACTCGTAAACTTGGATCATAGTCCACCAGGTCTTGTCGTCGTTTTCCAGACTAGTCTCTCCGCAAATACCAGCAATCTTCGCATTGTGTGCACAAGCAGCGACAAGGCGGTTCAGGGAATCTTCAAAAACACAAGTATCGGCGTCAACCATGAGGAGGTATTCATAGAGTTCTGGATCCACACCAATGATATTGTTGATCTGGTGGAACATCTCCAACTCAAGAGGACTCATGGGGGCACGGTGATGAACACGGTTAAGGAAGCTCATGAGAAGAATCTGAGAGTCACGCTTTCCACGGTTACCAGGCTTGGCCTTGGACTGCTCCGACTCTTTGCCAACCTTGACAACAACAAGGTAGGGGACAACATTGCCTTCGAACTCATAAAGACCAGAGTAAACCTTTCCATAGTTAAGCTGCTCACTGCTTGTGCCGACAGACTTGAAGGGAAGCGCAGGAGGGTCAACCTTGGGGTCAACGCCCAGAATATCCAGAACAATCTTGGGGGTGGGACGATCGTTACCCTGACCGACGATAACACCATCGCAAATGACGCAAATCAGTTTACGCTTGTTATCGTACTGGAGAGCGGTAAGGGAATCAAGGGCTTTGCGCAGGGAGTCTTCACCCTCAGTGTAAGCGGGGACCTGGCAGATGACAAACTTGTCCTGGGGCGAGGGGCGACGCTTGGAACCAAAACGAAGAGCAGCCAAGAACTTGATACCAATGACAGCACAGAGAATGATAGTAAACGCCAACATGATGTAGTTGTTCACCTGGCACTTAGCGCTGTCTCGGAAGTCGACCAGACCAACATAGCTGATCTGTTGGATGCATGTCCAACTGTTACGAATATTGGCGTATTTGGTCTTGTTACCCATAGAGTTTTCAATGAGACTGTCAAGATCCGTCTTGATATCCATGCCAGGGTTGTTGTACCAGAGATCAGAAACCTCAGAGTTGAGGAAAGCATAGGTATCGGAGTTCTTGAATACGTCTTGGGTATAGAAATAATCAGTAAGATCGTAGACCTCATTGCCATATGTCGCCCAATAATGTTGGTTATCCTGGCCATCACTCTTAATCTTGGAGGATTTCCACACAAGGTCGCCGTGGTAGTACTCCTTGATACTGGGCTCAAACGTCTTCCAGTACCAATCAGAGTTATGCAGATTGCTGGTTCGGTCGGTAGCAAAGTAGCCAGAGGTGTGGACAGCCTCTGATTGAGTTGGTTGGTTAGTCTGGTTGATCGAAAGTCGCATCGTTTCCTTGATACCCAGACCCTTGCAAGCCATGTTCAGAGGCGGGACAAAGTACTCATCCAAGACCATACCAGCCAGAGGCAGCATGTTGGTGCTGGATGTTGAGATATCTGTGTCACTGTGATCGCGCTTATAGAACTTCGAGATATCATAAACCTTGCCATGGATACCAACCCAAAAATCGGTATTACCAGTATGAGTAGCAAGTTCCTTCTCGTTCCAAGCCTTGTCTGAGTTGGGACATAAGAGTTTACCGAAGAAGATAATCCAGAAAATCAGAATGCAGTTGATCAAGAGAATGAGCAAGCAAAGGACGAACTTTTCACGCCAGGCCATACGGACATCCGGCCGCTTCATACGACCAACAAAGGACAGAACCGGAGAGGGAATCCAAAAGGTCAGCGTCCAAACGACGGCAACCCAGATGCGACGGCTGAGCGGGATCTCCTTGGTTTCAATCTTCTTATCCTTGGCGAGTTCGGCGTCCAAGCCACCAGTGAACTCGCCTGCTTCATTGTAAAAGACTTGGCCCTTATAAGTATCACCCTTGTTACCAAGACCATAATCTCCAGTCATGACATTGCGGTTGGAGGTACTGGGGGCGATAGAGGGAACAGCGGGATTGGGGTTTAGGTTGGCGTTAAGATGTTGAGGAGTTTGGTTGAGGGTGGCTTGGCTCATGTTGCCATGACTGAAATTGCGGTTGTGAACGAGATGATCGTTGCTACCATTGAAGCTGTTGTCCATAGGCTGAGGCGGGAAGAAGCCGCTGCCGTTGTTGGAATATCCAGTGTCAAAGCCCGAATTGAAAGGATTGACGCCAATGCCGCTCTGCAGGCTATGGGCGGGCTTGATGTCCAACATATTTTCAGCCTCCCACCAAGCAGTCTCACGAATCCAAACACGCTCTCGGCCGACAAAAACTTCACCGTTGCTCCATCCCCGCTCCATGGCCCAGCTCTCAATTCCATCCTTGCCATCTTTACACCCGAGGGGCGAGTATCGTTGAACGAACTCCTCCATATCGAAATCAGCAGTGTAATCCAGATTTCTGTTGCGTCGGTTGGCCCATTCCGGAAGTCTCCATGCACGCAGCTGCCGAGAAACGGTACCGGCAGACCAAGCTGAGTTAACAGCGGGCAGAGCGGCGAGACTGGCAGGAGAATCATCCGTGGGGTGGAGAGACAAATGGTACCAGGCACGACTAGAAGCAAGCAGGGCAGGGAGGTCAAAACGACCAGCCTTACCGAGGCTGATACCTTCACCTTCGACAGGGAACAAAAGCTTCCTCAAGAAACCATCATCTTCGGAGGCATAAGCGACCTTCTCCAAGATGACTTCTCTCTTCTCCAGGTCATGCTGACGGTCTTTGGCTTTGGGGCCAGTCATGATGCCCAGGTCGGGGGCAACATCAGACACAGCTTGTTGCATCTCTCTGACCACAGAAGATCCAGCACCAGGAACCTGAACACCATCCTGGATCATTTCAGCGTTGATGCCGAGCGAATCATCGAAAATGGTACGCATAGCAAGAGCCTTTCCAAGAGCAGGGTCGGGGACTTCTACAATAGTGATATTCACGGTGTCGCCATTGTCCTCGTTAGAGGTGGGCGTACGAACACCGCGTCCGTCAACAGATTCATCACCGTCTCGGATGCGTAGCATCTGGGCGGCGATGGCACTGTTGGCCTTGGAAATAACCCAATCGACGAGAGACTCGTAGAGACCTCCGACAAGAGTACGGCGATCCTCGGTGCTCAGCTGGTGCATAAGCACCTCGGGGTCCATACCGAGAAGACCACCAACATCTTCGCAGATTTCCTCGAGGTCATCCGAGTCAGCAGCATAGTCCAGAGTGTCACCCAGCTTCAACAGGCCAGCAAGTGTTGAAATAAAGTTGCGGTGAGCGGAGCCCTTGATACCGATTTCCTTCAAAGCCTGGCGGAAGTCATCGGCGGCAGCACCATCATCCGCCGTTGCCAAGTATGAAGGAGGGTCATACGTGCCAGAGCGGGCCAACAGAGCGTACGCAGATGCAGACTTCAGGCCCAAGAATTCTCGCTCGGCCGGTGTAGAAGCCGAAGTAAGAAGATAGTAGAACACATCAAACGCCCGGTATCCCGCTTCAGCCGGAATGTTCAGCAATCCCTTGTTGGCATCGATGCCACCCTGGGAGAGAGCGATGGAGGCCCCAGTCAAGTTTCCAGTAAGGTTCAAAGTCAAAGTTACGCCAAGGGCGATCTGTCTAGGGGCTGATGGGTTATACGGAGTCACGCATCGAACGAAAGGCCGGATTGCTTCCAATGACTTGGAAATAGATGTGGGAATGGTGAAGGGGAATGAGTTCAGCAGGGGGGCTAGAACGGAAGGGGTTGACTGGTGGAGAGATCTAGCATCGAGGATCAGTGTCTGAACATGGTTCGAATGGGGTCAAGGAACTTACCCCAAGATAATACAGCCATCCTCAGCACGTCGCCTGGCATGTTCCCAGGCTCGAGCCGTGAGAGAGGCATCAACTGTAGGACCTGCCTGGGCGGCCGTAAGCCAGGTGTTGACTACGAGACTGGTGCTGGCATCAAGTTTGTGAGGCTGCGAAGACAGGTAGATGTTGTGAATGGCGTTCAGCAGGGTGGTCGTGGAAACCTGGGCATTTCCAGAGCCACCCATGGCTTCGGATGCCACCGAGAACATGGACATTCGGTTCGCCATGGCTGGTGACAGTGATGTCCTTGGAGGACAATCACAGGTGCTGGCGTCGCGATGTTATGGGTCGGTTATGGGCAACTGTTGCGTCGAAGTCTTGGCTCGGAAGTATGAGAGTTTTCGGGGAATTATTCGTATCAGACGCGGAACGACCGGTGGAGAGTTGACCTCGAACAAGCGAAAGAAAAGTCGGGTCGAAAGAAGTTAATGATGGCAGGCCGTTGGTGACGGGAAAGATTGGTCGCTAGGCAACGCGACCCTCCTTTTCAGCTGGAGGCGTTACAAACGGGCACCCGAGAATTAAGTCTTTGTAGATATTGTTAACGATTGAAGCAACGCGGCCAGAGCGAGTGAGGCCGGTCGATGAAGCTGCAGGATAGGCAAGAAAAGAACAAAATTCAGATCACGACAAACGCTTTCCAAAGTGATGAAGAAGCGTCCGAGCCCTTCAAGGAGACGAGGTGCTTCAGAGTGTGTGTCCGAGAATGAAGACCGTGCGAATGATGCACCGTGTCCAGCAGGCAGCTCCGACCAAAGACGCAGAAATTCAGGGCCAACGGCCCATCTTTTTAGCACCTGAACTTAGCAGTCGGGTGGAGTGTCCAGCGCTCTAGGGCCATTCGCGGGCGGTCGATTGGTGGCCCGATTGCACAGGGGTAGGGCCTATCCGAGGCTGTCCCAGCGGGTTGCCAGCAGGTGCGCGCGGGTTCCAGAGTGTGGCAGCCCGGGCCAGTCAGGAGCAGGAGAGATGGGGCTGATGAGCAGGCTAGTCACCACATTTGGGACGGGAGCCACTCACACTGTAATGGGACCGTGTCTAAACTTGGAACAGGAGGGCGAGCGGTAGGGGTAAGGGGGCGGCGACCTGGGCTTGCTCCGGCTGATGCATCGCTGGGATGGATGCTGGTGGAACTCTGTCTGAGAATAATGCTGGCAGGGCCGTGAGACGTGGGTGGCCAAATACGAGCCCAGCGGCGAACTGGCCCTGCACCATCTGCAAGTCCAACTTGGTTGAGTTGGTCAAGTGCCGAATTTTTCCTGATGCTGCTCTTGTGCCCGCTTGTCCAGTTCGTATCCGTGCCGGTAAGCCCGTGTCCTGGGGTGAGGCAGTGCGCCTCGTAAGTTTATGTACCAAGGTCTGATGGATGCAACTTGACGCTCAATCGGAGGTATGGATCCCCCCTCTGCCACGGAAGTTATTTTTTTTTTTCTTTCTGATCGGATTATTTTTCTGCTTGCCGTCCTTCACGCGTGCTTCGCTGCTGACATTGCCAACGACCACCAAAATTGATCATTGTGTGGATACATGGGTTATTCTGGGACGTGGCCGCTAATCCCAGTCAATCCCTGTTGGTCGCTTCCCGATATCCATGCAAATACAAGCCCACTGACCATCTGCACAGTCCAAAAGCCTTGTCCCATTACAATGGATGATGGGCATTCCGCTGCTCATCATAATGCTAGGACAATTTCTCAACCCAAAACACACCGTGCAGTAACCCTCTGCGGCTCTAGCTTCTGTAATTCTATGCAGGTGACGAGTGTGCATCCGATAATTGGATTCCCCATACTCAGCCAGCCAGCTGGAAGCTGACCGCGCACAGCGACAAAACGGGACGAAAATTGTTGGCTGCCGCATTGCTGCATGGACGAAGGATGTTTTTGTTGTTGTTGTTGTTTTTTCTGGCTCCCCTTGTTTTTTTTCCCAATTCGTTCTGTGCCGAAACGGATCATCAACACGTCAGCTCCCCAAGAACTACTGGTTCCAAGAGTGTTGAATACCACCTTTGCTGCCTCGTGCAGAGTGCACACGGACGGATCTGCTCCACCAAACATCCCTCCTTCATTTTTCTCCTACAAAAAAGGGTACTCGCCTTCATCGCATAATAGCTTGACCATTAGCCTCTCCATTTACCCTTTCGCTGCCGTCCGTCTCAAGTCTGTCACAGTGTCAATTCAAGTCCGTCCAGCGGCGGCCGAGCCCGGCTCCTCCATGTCCAGCTGGTCTGACGCCAGTACGTACTGCGGCGGTCGGGTTGTTCTGCGCTGGCCAGTCAAGCCACACCAAGCCCAGTGGGCGATCGATTTCAGCCGTAGGTCGCTCGTCCCGTCGCTGGACGATACGGGATAGGTGACAGCACATATCGAGTTAGATTGAATGCTGAGTGTACAAAGCAAAAAGAAACAACAAACACGAAATTTCTGACGCCTGCGTCCCATGTCGCGCTCACTGCAGTGCACTGCCCATGCATTCCCACCCAGCCTCCCCCAAACCAGATCATGTCCATCGTGGGGAACAAAAGTAACGGGACCGCTGGCCGCGATCCCTTAAATAGCCACTTGGGGGAGCAAACCAGCAACACTCGGCGGGCACTAGCATAGTGATTCCAGAAGCATTGCTGAGGGATCCTGGTGGCATCCGCTGATCCATAGCGGAGGATGTGCACAACTGACAGGCGCAGGCCAGCCCAACCTGGTTTGTCTTGCGGACATTGACGCGCTCGGCGGTGCTGCCGATGGTGGATCTAGTACCCTTCACTAGAGAGATTATCGCAGGGGAGGGAACGGTCCATCTCGACCATCTACCTCGACCCATCCCCCAGCTAGTCTCTGTAAAGTAAAAGAAAAATTACCGGGACCCATCCCTCCAAGCCAATAAACCCAGTGCGAGATGAGTGGCTTTGGATGGCATGGGAGGTAGAGTTGTCTCAAGTACTAGACGAGGGGATCTCATCATCCTGTCTTTGATTGAATGAAATATACAGGCTGAGACCATCCACCGGCACCAGCAGTCACTTGCTGGTGAGAGAGGTCCTGCAAACCCGTCAAACCGCCATATGTCTGGAACTTTGACCTCGCCGTGCATTTGCGCCATGTCTTGGGTTGCTTTTTATCCGTCAACCATTATCCCGTCCCTTAAACGACCGTTGCAATGAAAATCAAACGAGAGGGTAAACGTCCGCCCGTAAGGCTGTTGTTACTGCTAGATTAAAAAGGAGAGGAAAAAAAGAGGGACAGCCACCCTAGAGCCAGAGCACGACAAACATGCCCACGGGTGAAACCGATTTTACCTACGAATTTCATATCAGTCTCAAATGAACCGTGCTCGCACAGTCCTGCGTACCTGTCCTTTGGGCAGAACACCAGTTCAGGATGCCAGCCAAACAAGCATTTTGCATGACCCGCCGTCTTCCCCGTTGCCCATGCGGGTAACATCCGTGGAAGACCTGGGGGTCAGGGGTGAATTTATTTTGGGCCAACCACTGGCAGGCTGATACATGCATCCAGTGATCATCCGCTGGCTGGCCTCGCTTGCGGCCTATTCGGACTAAGAATTTACTACACGGCGTGTCCTCCAGCACGCACTCAACACGGCCTTTCCCCCTCTCGCCAGTGGCAAGGCCGTGGAGTGCCTGGCCGTGCATCATGAGCATGTAACAATCCATGTTGAACACACCCTTTTGCCGCGCCCTTGTGGACAAGGAAATCTCTTGCAAGAATGGGAACGCGACCATGAGGAATGTGTGGCGTGCGTCTCACGGGTCTAGGGTCATGACATCGTCACCATAGAATATGGCCAGATGGAGGCTGTACAGTGTGTGTATTTTTTATTGTTTTTAACTCACCGTCGGCGGCAAGACTATTTGGTTTGGTTCACGGCTTACGGCGTCTCGTCTCGCCTTCGGCGCCTCCAGCGCCCCAGCGTGTCCCAGAACGCTCTCGACTCAGACTCAAGGGCCGAGGGCGAAGTCGCGGATCCCACAGTGTGGCTATGTGCTGGCCATGACTTACGCCGGGCCCCTCCCAAACCTCGTACAGTACCTATCTTTATGCTGTGGGACAAACATAGTAATGAATGTCCGGTGTTGCGCTGGGCTGTTTCTGCGCTACCGGTCTCACGCGCCCGCCGGATCGACAAGGGCAAGTGGGTGCATGTGCTCGTTCCCAAGAAAACAAATCCCCTTTCTTAGGCCCTGTTGGTAGACTAATACTACCATTCATTGTCAAGTTAACTCTACCTAGTGAAGGCTTCGTTTCTTCACGTCTCGCCCTTTTCCTCCCTTCGTTCCTCCTAATAGCCTCCTGACACTCGTTTGGTCATCTCTCCTCCCGATTTCCTTCGTTAACAGCGTGTCCTTCACCTTCGTTTTCCTGGACGTTCCTGCGCTTGGCCCGTGATATCGAACGCGGCTTTCATCGAACCCATCTCAACTTGTCTTGTCACCGATCGATCGTCTTACGACTTCCTGATATCCTCGAGAGCCACCCGTTGGGGTCTTGAACTCAACGGCCATGAGCCTTCCACAGCTCGGTGGCAGCGGAGGCGGCGCCCACAACCAGCCTTCGCTGCCCTCGCTGCCTGCTCATCTCCAGTCCGATACCCATCTCACAGCTCACCTCGCCAGTCGGTTCCATGTCGCTCACCCTACCGCTCGACTGTCATCTCATGCCCTCATTTCCCTGAACACGTACACCTCCTCCACAAAAGGCCCTGATGGCGGCAAAGAGGGCAGCGCCATGGCTGGCGCTGAGGAGATGGCTGATCGGGCTTGGTTGAGACTCGGCCATCGTTCGGAGAATCAGGCAATTGTGTTCCTGTAAGTTGGCTGCCGTTGCTATGTCCTATTTGTCTGCATTGAATTCTCGGCTAACTTCAATTGCTCTTAGTGGTGAATCCGGTGCCGGTAAGTCTACCGTGAGAAACCACCTGGTGACGGCTCTCTTGAACAAGTCCTCGACACCACTCTCCACGAAGCTGTCTCTGGCCGCCTATGTCTTTGACACACTTACAACCACCAAGACCGCCACCACATCCACTGCCTCCAAGTCTGGATTGTTTTATGAATTCCAATACGACACATCCGCCACTACCAACCCCATTCTAATCGGTGGTAAGTTGCTTGACCATCGTTTGGAGCGCAGCCGTATCGCCGATGTACCCACAGGAGAGCGCAACTTTCACGTATTGTACTACCTCCTCTCTGGAACCAGTGATGCGGAAAAGGCCCATCTCGGCCTCGACGGCTCCGGTGTCAACGGTGCACAGAAACGATGGAAGTACCTTGGTCACCCGACCCAACTCAAGGTCGGTATCAATGACGCGGATGGATTCCAGGTGTTCAAGAACGCGTTGAGGAAGCTCGAATTCCCACGTGCTGAGATTGCCGAGATTTGCCAAGTTCTTGCCAGTATTCTCCATATTGGACAGCTTGAATTCGAAACCTCCAACAACACCAGTGCCACCGCCGATGACAGCGGTGGCTTTTCGCACGAGGGTGGACAAACTGTCACCGCGGTGAAGAACAAGGATGTTCTCGCGATCATTGCCGCCTTCCTCGGTGTTAGTGCTGCAGACCTTCAGACTACCCTTGGCTACAAAACAAAGATGATTCACAAGGAGCGTGTGACTGTCATGCTTGATCCAAATGGCGCTCGCGCACACGCTGGTGAACTTGCTCGAACACTCTATGCACTTTTGGTTGCTTGGATCATGGAAACTATCAACCAACGCGTATGTGCCCCTGAGGAGTCTATCGCAAACACCGTGTCTATCGTCGATTTCCCTGGTTTTGCTCAGCAGACCTCAACTGGTTCCGCTTTGGATCAGTTGCTGAACAATGCCGCCACCGAATCCATCTATAATATGACCCTTCAAAACTTCTTCGATCGAAAGGCAGAAATGCTTGAATCTGAAGAAGTGGCTGTTGCAGCGACGAGCTACTTCGATAACTCGGACGCCGTACGTGGCATTTTGAAGACTGGAAACGGCCTTTTGAGCATTCTCGATGACCAAACCCGCCGTCACCGATCTGATATGCAGTTCCTCGAAAGCTTGCGAAAGCGATTCGAGGGCAAGAACCCCGCCATTGAGGTCAGCTCTGCCACAGCCAAGCTCCCTGGCAGTAACTTTTACACCGCGAACACTGCGGCATCTTTCACTGTCAAGCATTTCGCTGGAGAGGTTGAGTACCCAGTCACTGGCCTTATTGAAGAGAATGGTGAGATCATTTCTGGTGATCTCCTGAATATGATCAACGGCACCAAGAGCGAATTCATTGCCCGACTCTTTGGACAAGAAGCCCTCCAAACCGTCACTCACCCCAATGAGCGTTCTGCGGTCATGCAGGCCACTGTCAGCTCCAAACCCATGCGTGCTCCCAGTGTTATGTCCCGCAAGAACACCAGAGCCAGGCCAGGAACTGCTTACCGCCGCCAGCAGCAAGAAGCTATGGACGACTTTGAGCAGGGAAGCAATGCTGGAGAGCCCAGGAAGAACACAAAGGTCAGCCCAGACCAAGGTGCTTCTGGCCAGTTCCTCTCCTCCCTAGAGAACGTGCAGAAGGCTGTGACTGACCCGGGTACCAATGCCTACTTCGTGTTTTGCCTAAAGCCTAATGATCGCCGTATTGCCAACCAATTCGACAGCAAATGTGTTCGAACTCAAGTACAGACCTTTGGTATTGCTGAAATTAGTCAGCGACTTCGATCTGCCGACTTCAGTCTGTTTTTGCCTTTCGGCGAATTCCTGGGCATGGCTGACGCTGAGACCATTCTTGTCGGAAGTGAACGGGAACGTGCTGAAATGGTAATCGAAGAAAGGCAATGGCCTGCAAACGAAGTCCGCGTTGGTGCTACTGGAGTCTTTCTAAGTGAGCGTTGTTGGATGGAAGTTGCACAGCTCTCAGAGGGCTCCCAGTCTGCCCGCTATGCTCTGCAAGGCTCAGATGCTGGTGATGGGTTGACTCCAGGTGACGGTGCCCCTTTCGGTGCCTCTAAGGAGCACCTCATTTCTGGCGGCAATACGCCTCTCATGTATGGTGAGAAGGCCAAAGCCGGGTACTTCAACAATGATGACGCTCGGTCCGAAGCTGGTGTTTCCGCTTTTGGTGGCGGCGACATGTTCAAGAACTTGGACACTCGAGAGCAGATGGCAGAGAGAGGTAATGAGAAGTCGCTCGAAGAGGTGGAAGAGTACAAAGACAAGCCCAGCAGAAAACGATGGGTCTTTATTGTTTACGTTCTCACTTGGTTTATTCCTGATTTCTTGATTCGAAAGCTTGGACGAATGCCGCGAAAGGATGTGCGTATGGCCTGGCGAGAGAAGTTGGCCATTAACATGCTTATCTGGCTCATGTGTGCCATTGTTGCCTTTGTCATGGTTGGATTCCCTCGCCTTATTTGCCCAACACAACACGTGTATAGTGCATCTGAGCTGTCCTCGTACGACGGAGATAAGGGCAGCAAGGGCTCCTACATCTCCATCCGAGGCTATGTTTTTGATATTGGCTCTTACGCTCCTCATCACTACCCTCCTTACTTGGCCACCAAGCAACTCACCAACTATGCCGGTAGCGATGTGAGCACTCTTTTCCCTGTCCAAGTTTCTGCCTTGTGTCAAGGAAAGGATGGCTCGGTCAACCCTCAAGTCACACTTGATTACCGAACTGTCAATCTTACCGGTTCCGTATCAGTGGCTGACATTGATGAAGTCACTGCTGGGTACCACGATTTCCGTTATTACACAAATGATAGCCGACCTGACTGGTATTTCGAACAAATGACCATGCTCAAACGTAACTACATGAAGGGACGAATCGGCTATACACCACAGTATGTCAAGAAGCTTTCTAAGAAGAACCAAGCTGTCGCAATCATGAACGGCCGCGTGTATGATATGACCCGGTACCTCAGCGGTGGTCTTCAAATGAAGGCCAAGACAGGCGAGGCTGCTTCGCCACAGGATGGTGACACTGATTTCATGGATGACTCCGTTCTTCTTCTTTTCAGGTCTCGTGCTGGACAGGATATTACCAAATACTGGAATTCTCTGAACATGGATGCCGCAAAGAAGGCTCGCATGGAGACTTGTTTGAACAACTTGTTTTATGTCGGTGACGAAGACACACGAAACTCAGTCCAGTGTCAATTCGCTACTTATTTCATCTTGGCCATTACTATCATGCTGAGTTCCGTCATTGCCTTCAAGTTCCTTGCTGCCCTTCAGTTCGGCGGCAAGAATGCTCCCGAGAACCTGGACAAATTCCTGATGTGTATGATTCCTGCTTATACTGAGGACGAAGACTCTCTCCGTCGTGCCATGGACTCTTGTGCTCGCATGAAGTACGATGATAAGCGCAAGCTTCTTATCGTTGTGTGCGACGGCATGATTATTGGTCAGGGCAACGATCGTCCCACTCCCCGCATTGTCCTGGACATTCTTGGTGTTTCTGAGACTGTTGACCCTGAGCCTTTGAGTTTCGAAGCTCTTGGTGAAGGACAGAAGCAGCATAACATGGGCAAGGTGTACTCTGGTCTTTACGAGGTCCAAGGCCACATCGTTCCTTTCATGGTCATCGTCAAGGTTGGCAAGCCTTCCGAGGTTTCTCGTCCTGGTAACCGTGGTAAGCGAGACTCGCAGATGGTCCTCATGCGTTTCCTCAACCGTGTTCATTACAACCTGGCCATGAGTCCTCTTGAGCTGGAAATGTACCATCAAATCCGTAACATCATCGGTGTCAACCCCACTTTCTACGAGTACATGTTCCAGATTGATGCTGATACTGTTGTTGCTCCTGACTCTGCTACACGCATGATCTCAGCCTTCTTGGATGATACTCGTCTTATTGCTATCTGCGGTGAAACTGCTCTCACCAACGCTAAAGCCTCGTTCATCACCATGATTCAGGTCTACGAGTACTGGATTTCTCACAATTTGTCTAAGGCTTTCGAAAGTTTGTTTGGCTCCGTCACTTGCTTGCCAGGTTGTTTCTCTATGTACAGAATCCGTGCTGCCGAGACAGGAAAGCCTCTTTTCGTCAGTCGCGAGATTGTTGAAGACTACTCCACTATCCGTGTTGATACTCTTCACATGAAGAATCTGTTGCATCTCGGTGAAGATCGATACTTGACTACCCTCCTGCTTAAGTATCACAACAAGTACAAGACAAAGTACATCTTCACTGCTCATGCCTGGACAATTGCCCCCGATTCTTGGGCTGTTTTCCTCTCTCAACGACGTCGCTGGATCAACTCAACTGTGCATAACCTCATGGAGCTTATCCCCATGGCTCAGCTTTGCGGTTTCTGCTGTTTCAGTATGCGTTTCGTCGTTTTCATTGACTTGCTCAGTACCATTGTGCAGCCTGTCATTGTCGCCTACATTGTCTACATGATCTATCTGGTCGCTTCTAACCCTGACGTTGTGCCCATCACTTCTTTCATTCTGATCGCTGCTATTTATGGTCTTCAGGCCATCATCTTTATTCTGCGCCGCAAGTGGGAAATGGTTGGATGGATGATTCTTTACATTCTCGCCATCCCTGTCTTCGGTTTCGGTTTGCCCCTCTACTCTTTCTGGCACATGGATGACTTCAATTGGGGTAACACTCGTGTCGTGGCTGGTGAGAAGGGTAAGAAGATCGTCATCAGTGACGAGGGTAAATTTGATCCCGCTTCCATTCCCCGCAAGAAGTGGGAGGAGTACCAGGCAGAGCTCTGGGAGACTCAGACTGCTCGTGACGATGTTCGATCCGAAATTTCCGGTTACAGTTACGCCACTAAGGCCCACGGGCCCTTCTCTGAGTATGGTGGTGGCTACCAGCACAGCCGTCCTGGCTCCACTGCTGGCTTCGCCCACCAAGGCCACAACATGTCACGCATGTCCCTTGCTCACTCTGAGATGCCTGGCAACCGCATGAGCCAGTTCGGTGGCTCCCAGTTTTTCTCCCCTGAGGATATGGTTGGACTACCAAGCGATGATGCTCTGCTTGCAGAGATCCGAGACATCCTCAAGACGGCCGATTTGATGACTGTTACGAAGAAGGGCATCAAGCAAGAGCTTGAGAAGCGCTTCGGTGTCCCTCTGGATGCGAAGAGAGCTTACATTAATTCTGGTATGTTTATATTGACTACTTTTTCTTGCGTGCTTTATATTAACTATCGTTTCACAGCTACCGAGGCTCTGCTTTCTGGGCAACTTTAAGCGGCGTATGGAATGCTCGCCAAGATAAGGGGTACAGATTTGTTATTCTAATGCCACCTACAAAAATTGTTTTTGTTTCATTCGGCGGAGTAAGACAGGAGACTGAAAAGAAAAGAAGGTTGACAAATAGCAACGTCAGAGCGTTGGGTAATTTGCTTGGCTTTGGGACTGGGTTCCGCCAACCCTTATATACAAACATCGTAATACTACTATGAGGAGCGTTAGTCGCTGGGGCTACTTGGGAATTTCTTTGTTTGAGATCTGCGAATGGAGCAGCTTGTTTATTCTGAAGTTTTTCTGATTTCACGTTTGCTTTTTCGTCGGTGTTTATTGAAATGGGGAGAGCTAGAAGGATGTTATCAATGGAATGTACACAAACCAATGTACTAAGTTTGAACCAACAACCATTCAAGCCATGGCTTCTTGTGAACGGTGAAACTAAAAACCCCATTTTATCCTGCTCAGGTGACACCAACCTGGGTATCTTGTGCCCAAAGACGGTGACTCAGTTTTTCATGAGTACATTGGAAAACACCACCCACTTGGGCTCTCCTTCCCCTGTTACTGTGAGTTGAATATCGCAGATTTGTCGAGGAAAAAAAAAGACCATCTCATGGCGTGTCCTGCACACTAGCCCAACGCTTTGTGGATTCCAATGCGCTTCTTGTAGTGAGGTTCTCGTTGTCCGGAGCGTTCACCCTTTCTCTGCTTTGGTCACAACCCTCCCGTTGGTTGATATGATACATGCCAGTATTCTGTAGAGCGAGAACCTAGTCGACAACATACCATATGCCTCGAGATTACGGGGTTACACGATATTGAGCTCGAGGGCAACAAAAGACCGGGTTGTATAAATGGTTTCTAAAGCCGGGTATATACTATTATCACATTGCCTATCTGCCTTTTTTTCCTTCTCCCCAAAACATGCGCCGTTTCCCACCTATTTCAAGCCTGCAATTATCTTTTTCACGCCACCCTTGCTCCACCCGGCGACCTTGTCCTGATCACAAGTCTCCCAAACCCTCTTCATCAATGCACCCATTATTTCAGCTTCATCGGTTACTTCGCATGAGGAGCGCTGCGAGTCGAGCCAACTAAAGATGCCAAATCGAGTTGCCAATGTTGTGCTTCCGCCCTCCACGCAAGTCGCGCGATAGAGCAGTCGCAGGACACGAGTACGAAGATTGAAGCGTAAATAAGGGTTGCCACCTAGAACCAGAATCTTCTCAAACCAAAGCTTTTTGCGGAACACTCCCATGTCGAAGGGTGTCCGCAAACTGTCAAGCAGGTAGACGAGCAACCATGTGACTTCGGTGTAGTACCTATCATCCTCAGAGGGTTCGCCATGGAGAATGTCATGAGCCATGGGCAACTTGTCAGCAGGCCAAACAGGGCCACGAGTGAGGAAGCTATTGATCTTGGGGTAGAGAGGATGGAGAGGATTCTTGAGTACATCAAGAGAGTGGATGGCAAATGCGGTGAATGCAGAGGGTACAGGGCCAATGTCAACCTGACTTCGCGAGGACTCGGCTAACTCGGAAAGGAGAAGCCAGATCTGGTCCTTTTCTTCATACGATGACTCCTTGATCTTGGCGGCCATCTTGAGGATATTTGTTAAAGCTTCCTTTCGAATATTCGTGTGACTGGACGATAGAAGTCGGATCAACGCTGCCGCCCAGCCATCTTCAACCAAGTCTTCGACGTTCTTAGTTGTCCACTTAGTAAGGGCAGCCGTGTCTTCTTTTTCCGTCAATGGCACGTGCAGCAACTCCTCGAGTTTTCCAGGTGCTAGCGATGAACCATCCTTTACCTTTTGATTGACGACATTGCCTGCATCAATCATGTCTTCATCCTCGTCCACTTCATCCGATTTGGCAGCTTTGAGACTTGGCAGCTTCACGGCTTTAGGGAACTGGGCACTTATCCGTTTGTACAGACACTTGGTAAGCGGCCTGGCTTGCTTGAGGTGGTATGATGCTTTGAAGTACGTGGACAAAAACTCTGCGAGTGATGTTTGTTCTTTTGGACTCGTCGACTTGACAAGATAGGGGAGTTGTTCGACCATTGCTACATTCAGAAGAGTGGCCGTGCCATTAGAAGATGCTAGGCCATCCTCCTGGAGGTATGTTTCCATCAGGTCGAGATATTTGATTGGAGATGAGGCACAACGGTTAACACAGTTGTCCACAAATGACCATATTTTTTCCATATCGCCTCCCTCAACTCTTTGCATTGTGCTCTGAAGTGCCTCGTGCAAAGAAGTGAGCAAAGATGATATCGAAACCAATTGGTTTTCCACAGCGACGTCACCGAGAACTTGTTTAAGTTGTTGGAAAGGAAGATCTCGTGTTTTCCCGGCCAATATTTTTAGAAGCGCTGTGTATGGGGACGAAGCTGCCCCGTCGACGAGGTTGTCAATCTTGGAGAACCACCGCATGCCCGGGGAATAGCTTGCAATTGAAACTAGGTTCTCCAACTCAATAACAAGTAATGACTCATCTTCTGCTTTATTGTTTTCCTCATTAAGCTTCTTGAGTACTTCTGTAAAGAAGGGAGAGACATCAAAGTTGGCCGCAAGAGCAACTTGGGGAATGACTTCATAGTAAAGGCGCAATAACCGAGACAGCATCGTTCGGTGAAGAATGTTCTCGGCTGGTACTCCCTTGTATGAGCGAACCACCTCCTTCATGTCGGGAATTCGTTGACAAAAGGCATCGATCAACCGCCGACTAGCTTCACTCCAGTGACTATCCTTTGTTTTGGATGCTTCCTCGTGCATTTTCAAGGCTTCCGTGAGTTTCTCAAGGGCCACAACGAGGATCCTTGTGGCAAAGAACGATGTGAGATGAGACTTTGGAGAAAGACACCTGACCAGGACTTTTTGATTGATGGGAAGCGGGATGATGTTGTCCAAGACGATAGAGGTGGGTGGAGGGGCTTTCGCAAAACGAACGCGGTCTCCGAACCGGGCAGGCAGAGGAATCCTCATCGTGTTGAAAAGGAAAGCAGCATATCCAACCCATGTCATTGAGAGTTTTGGTTCGAAGGTGAAAGATCGGTTATTGATGAAATACTTGGCGACTAGCTCAGGGGCAGCTGTGAATATGGCCACCAGGAGCTCACTGTGCTTCATATTGGACCACGGCCGAAGCTTTTGGGCAAACTCTGCTAGGACAAAGTTGTAGACAGGAACATCGTTCTTGTACTTGTCCGACAACAATGTGCTGTCCACAGGTCCGGTTGCGTTCTGCCCAGTGAGCGAATCTTCTGATTCTTTTGGGTACAGACCTGTGGAAGGATAAAGTACGCCGGCGCTGGAGTTGGTGCACACATAGGCAAGGAACTTGTGCGCCTTGTAGCTCACAGTTGAGGTTTCATCCTCCTGGTCGCTATCGGCTGTGTATGTGTACAGGCCAAGGAATCGCATAAGGGTCTTGGTGTTGAAACTTCTGAACTTGACCTCCCTGGGGATTTTGTCGTCCATCAAAACATGTGATTTGAGCGACTCCAAGATATCTCGAACTAGGTAAGGAGGGTCGGTCTTCATCATAAAAGTCAGATGAGATAGCAACTCTTTTTGGTTGAGAAGCTCCTTTCTTCCATCCGAATTTAAGTACTTCAGGAGACTCAAGAAGAACCGAACAGCGTTAGTCCTCACAGATGCTCTTCGCACATCCTCCTGTCCATCTCCCAGATGACCAATTTCGAGATTTCTCCCCAAGGACGTCAAAGTGAAGTTGCGGGCGCGAAAGATCCGTTTCGCGTAGGCACCACCATCCAGACACACAGCCTCGCGGAGCATGCGCAAAGTAGGCGATATAACAAAACCTTTGCTCTTTTCCAGAGAAAGATTTTTGGAGAGTGCCTTGAGTTGCCGCTCCTGGAGGATGGTCTGGCAAATGCCCAACCCATGTCGAACAAGTTCCAGCGACCCGGAGACAACTTGAAGGACCAAAGCTAGGACGACGGATACTGAAGACATGACACCCTCATTGCTGACTTGAACGGCAAAGGACCACATTTCCATGATGTCAGGGAGGAATGTGGCCTCCTCGCTTGTATCTTTGGGCTTCACAGCTTCGAGGTATTGCTGAAGAATTTGCAAACTTGGTCGTCGCTCGTCGTCGCTCGAGACAATCTTGTCTAGCAGGGCTTTAAACGATTGAAGTCCTATCCAGAGAGCTAATTAGCTGTAAATTCTTCTGAATACTCGATGTTACATACCATGCCTGGCACTGCGCATGTCCTGATCGAAGGTAAGTAGCTTGCGCAATTGGTTGCTGGAGGTAACATCTTCGCTCGTGGGCTCCTCGTGAGTAAACTTCTGGCGTTTTCGAAAGGCATTTGTGCCATCGTCACCCTTTGAGGCTCGTTTGCCCATGGTTGTTGAAGGCCTGACAGCTTGTCGCGACTATGTTCCTCCTATCAATGCTCCTAGTAGATTTCTTTGAGATTTTGGAATACTGCCGAGTTTGACCGCCAGGGTCCTTCCCGACTAGGCTAAGAGCGGCGGAGCTGTGGGGTATGTGGGTTATAGTTAATCCGCACCCAAAACGGAGGGGCTTTGGGGGACCTGGTCTGCCATCATCATCATCATATCATGCCTATTAGCCACCCGCACGCCATGACTATGGAAAAAAAAAAGTTGATTCCATCTGAATGGAAGCATTGACCTTACCCATTTGCGCCACTGCCGCGTAGGACTGCGTTAATTCCAGGCCACTCTACTTTTGCGCATGCCAAAAATCTCTACACGTTCACGTGGGACTAAAGTGAGACATCTCGCCATCCATCCCGAGAGCTGCGCCTGGTACTAAGAACAAACACGACCGCCACTGGCGTGAGTTGACCCAGTGGATCCGGTGCTGCCGCACAAAAAACAGCGGCATGCAGCGCCAACAACGGCATCTGCGGAATGTCCAGCATGTGAACACGGCGGCCTCCATGGTCTCTTGACAAGGAATTACCCATAACAAACCTCCTGCCGTACGATCCAACGGCTCCGGTTTTCAGTCTTCTGATACCATATACTTGCGCCATCCCTGGCATACCAGTCAGGCAGTTGGCGTTGAAAACGATGGCGACCTATTCTTAGATAGGGGGCAAAGTCAGGGGCACCACCATCACGAGAGCGGAGAGGTCTGTGAGGCCTTCCACCATTCTTCAGCCCACACTCGAGCGTTGGAGTGGCGTCCGGCGCAGTGGCCCTCCGCTGCTCCCTTGCTTGGAAGAAGCTCTTCGGGAACGGTCCGCCCGCCGATCAGCCTGAGCTATTGAACCAACCCGGATGTGTTAAAGTACCTATCTAAAGAGGTCTTACCCTTTTTTCCCACAAACGGTGATTAATATGGTATGCCTGATGTTGATCAAGTGCAACGTAGCAACGCGATATTTCAACCCCGGCTTCAGCTGCTGTTCCAGTCATTATACGTGTGTGTACTGCTCTGGGTAACTATGAGGTTGGCAAAAGGCGGGTGTCAGAAACTTATGCACACTCCCGAATAAGTAAATTGGAGAAGGCTGGTTAAGCGTGCGGTATAATTTGACCACCATCATTTGTTGGCATCGCTCGTGAGTAAGCGGCAACTTGGGGTCGCCCAATGGCAGTCTCACGTGTGGCTGTTCCGAGACAATATGACGGCGCAGCAGCACATACGTGATGGTATCACCGCATCTGACACGACGACTTTGAGTAACAATAACAAAAGGTCAACAACAACACCACCACCCGTCAGGATTGCCAAGGTGGTAATTTGGAAGCGCGCAAGGCGGATTTTGCGCGTTGCATGATGCGACAAAGCCTAAGGGATAGACATGCATACTAGTGCGAGCAACCTCACCCACTCTGAGCAGCGGTAGCGTATAATTATCCTCGCTGTTACCGGAGGGGCCTGGGTCTCACACTTTGGGAGACAGTTGTCCAGCCAAGGGTCTATGAAACCAAAGGAATGCCGTTTCGAGTCGGTATGTAGGACTCAAGGCGGGCCAGCTGCCCAAACGAGCGACCTGGTCAAAATTGAGACAAGGTACAGTACGAAGAGCGCATAATGTAAACAGCCAGGAAGACTATTGGAGGATCCACGTTTCAATGAAAGGTAAAAGCCCTAGTCGACACGTTGAGCCCTCGCCGCGACCTCGCCGCGACTCGAAGTCACATCAACAAGGGACCGACAAAACGTGCAATAAACCGATTTGGCCATTAGGCTACGATTTAGTGGTCCGGAGAGATGATGGGAGCCATGTCCCGGGGTTGATCTACCAATCAACCGGAGTGGACGGGGACGGCGCCCAAACCAGCGGCGCGGCCCAAAAAAAGAACCAGACCCTGTTAGCGAGGGTCGGGTCTTGTCAGAGGTCCGGGGTTAAACTCGCCCATTGAATGGTCGGGAGCGGGCGAGGCAGGGAGGGATTAGAAATAACCCGACGAAACTACGGGTAGCATCTCGATCGGCGGGAATGAAGGAGGAGAGGCCTCTTGTAATTAACCGTGACAGGTTTGGGCTTGGGGGACAGATGCAAGGCCAGCCAATCCATCTTCGGGTCATGGGATGAGTCCATACATCTGTAACCTGAACTTGAAGCACAAGGCAGCACAGTAATCCTGGGGGAGCCAACCAGGGACGGGCCTGGAAGCCAACTAACAAGTCAACGGCCCCAAGCCAACATGCAATGGCTTGTTACTTGCTACACTCGACCCGTCACCATCCGCGTGCTACTGTACGCTATGATCTCGTTCACCCATACTTCCCAACGCGCCAGCATGCCAAGGCGCGAGTTCACACATGCCACTCTCACTCGCCCCCCCTAGCCTTTTAAAAAAAAAAAAAAAATTCCCTTCATTTTCAGTCTGGAGCGTGACGACACAGCCTCGACAAAAACGGGCTCGGTCTAGTAGTCATCGTAGAACCGCCGACCAATGTCAGCACTGCACGAGACCCTCCTCACCGGCTTCTGTGGCAATGGGGCGCCGCCGTCTGAGCGTAGTGACGATGGGCCTCGGCCAATCATGATGCAGAGCGACGCGATGCAACGGATGCACGACATCGACTCACTGGCCGAGGGGCACCCACCTCCTTCGCGACAAAGGGCGACACACCCGGAACAAGACCCAAGGGAGAGGCCCAAAGACCCACCGCAGCCGTCATTCTCCCTGTTTCTTCCCCATCCCTGCGAACTGATACTCTCCTGCCACCAGCGCACACGACCTGCTACAACAGCAAACCCTGGCGTGGGTGTGGAGGCGCTAAACTGGGTGCAACCAGCTTCTAAGCGCCGACTGGCTGGTCGCCGACCAGACCACCCTTGCCCATCACCTGCGCCATGATGGCATTCCATCGTCCTCGTCCACTCAATGTTTGATGCCCGGCTGCCGCCCGTTCTCGAATAATGGCTCCCCCGTCGCAGCTACCTGCCCGTTCCCGGTCCGTGGCTGGGCCTGCCGCATTTTGCATTTGCATTTTGCATGCTGCATGTTCTGGCTCGTCCTTGGTTTCCCCCCTCTCTTAATTAGTTCGTCACGCTCTCTAACACGTACCACAACGGGAACCACTCTCATCCTATCCCGTCCCATCCTCTCTTTTGAATCTGCGCTATCCCATCTCATCTTGCTGTCCACTCGTTTACGTGGTTTACTATTCTTTCTCTCTTTTCTTTTCTTTCTGTTGGGCTTCCGTGCTGTTTTTATTCTGAACTGGACTGGACCTTGCAGGCCATCTCTCCCCACCTTGGCTTATACATATGTATACCGGCCTACTCTAATTCATCCCCTCTCGCCCTCGCGCATTACCTTGCCTTGCATTGCCTTGCGTCAGCTCGCAGCTTGCAGCTGGCCTCCCACTCTTTTTTTTAGTTTTATTTTTGACTTTCTTTTTGCTTTTTTTCTCTCTCTCTCCTTGCCTTCCTCGCTTAGGCATGGTTGCCCTCGCTATCGCCATCGGGATTACCGCAGCATGTCAGTCGCCGACACCCATGGTGCAGGAGCCTCGTGGGCTTCGTGGCTTCCTCTCTGTTGCATGCCTGTGAATTCCTCGGATAACAAGGCCGGTCGTAAGTCATCACTTAATACTATTTCTACGAGTGGTCACGGTGAATCGTGGCCCTTGCGCAGGTCTAGCGACGAGGAGTTGCTGATGGACAAAGACGAGAAACCTACTCACGAAGGTGTTATTTCCAATCAACCTCTGCACCATCCTCGTCCTACCCCTGCATCAGAAATGAGTTTTCATCAAAGGGCCATGGCAGAGAAAGCTGCCAGAAACAACACGGGACCAAAAAAGAGGCGATTTCTATCCATTTCATCGACGTCAGATGCGCATAAGAGTCACAAGCCGACAATCTCAGCCCCAACACATTTCCGTCACATCAGCACCGGCTCTCCTCAATTTACATTCCCTGAACCAAGAGCAAAATCGAAAACAAAAACTCACAGGCCGACGATTTCGGCCCCCTCACACTTTCGCCATGTTAGCACCGGTTCTCCGTTCTCTGAGCCCATACCTACCATGCCTCCCATGCCTCCCATGCCCACTCAGCCAGCCAAGCTGCGACGCCGACGCTCGTTTCGACCACTGGAATTAAGCATCTACCTACCCGAAAACAAGATCTCTCCCATCATGGCTCACTTTACGAAGGAAGACCAGCTTCAGTCTCCGGCCCCAGTGTATGACCCGCGACGAATGGAAAAGGGGCCAAAAAGCGAATCCGTGTCGCCGGCAACGAACACACCAGAGCGAAGGGAAAGGTTGGCGGATACGGAGCTGGAATCGTCGCCTTCACCTACCCCCCCAGCGCGACCATTCGCAGACCACAGGAGATCGGCATCAACCTCAGACCTGACGGCCTCGGACAATTCAACGAAGGGCACTCGTCCTCTGGAGCACCAACGGAGCTTTTCGGCTATGTCGTTTCACTTTCCCCGCAAAGCAGTCCCAGAAACCACGAGCGGCTCTCCCTCCACTATTCACGAGGATGATACTCCTCCACTGATTCCCCCAAAATCCCGGGGTCGTGCCAGAGCTTACACATCGCCAAATGTCGAGGCCATTAAGGAGCGAGTTGCTAGCGCCATGATCGAGGTTGAGCAACTGCAGAAGCAGATTGACAATGTTCTCGAAAGACAAAGCCTTTATTCTGTCAGCCGACCGTCTACGTCGCATTCCACGGCCAATACGATGCCGGGTAGGTCTTTCATGCTTTACTGCAACTTGATTACATCTTACTAATATACCTACCAGAACTCGAGCCGATGCCTTCTATCCCTGCGTTGCCCCCTGCGGCTCCATCATTTGCCGAGCGACTCAACTCCGAAATTGAGCGCCCACGAACAGCCCCAATCAAATCTCATGTCCATACTCATCGCAGAGCGAGAACCATGGACAACACGCCCCCACGACCTCATACACCTCCGATGCGAAAGGCAAGGAGGTCGGATATACCCCTCCCACCCCCTCTACCTCTTGTACTTCGACCACCGTTGAGAAAGAAGAAATCTTTTTCTCGGGTGTCAACTTGGCTCTTCCCTGGAGGTGAGAACAATACCGACCGTCCCATGGATTCGGTCACCAACGACCCCCGTCCGGTTACGGGCAAGGACGGATTTTACCAGTGTGTTTCGCTGGTCGATTCACATGGCCGACGCCACAGCGATGAATCGCTTGGTACTGTCACTACTTGGAACTCGGATGACGACCGTACGGCCCCATCCGCTTGGTCACCAACGAGCACGGCAGTGACCAAGGGGGACGAACTACTTGTCCCCCGAGCCGCCATTGCTGGCGAAAACAGCACGATTTCTCCTATAGCAAGCGTTGGCGTTGCTGTATGAGAGGATGATTTTTTTTCTTTTTGTTTGTCGGGTTTAATTGGGATTCCCCCTTTGCGCATTTTTAACATGTACACTCAGGCATGATGATACCACTATACCATAGAGTGTGCCTGGCGGCTCGATAGCTAGACTAGACGGGCGGCATACTTGGGTTAAATTTACCTAATCACGGCATACTTGTCGACGGGATAGGGACTAGACTATTTCTTTGTCCTGGGCGGGCTGGCCTTTTGAATCAAAAAATTTCATGACCCCGGATGAGTTGGGAAATATGGATAACATTGGGCAAGCCACGGGAACGTTGGTGGGTTTACCTGGGACTTAGAGTCAGGGAATTCTATAGCTTTTAATACAACCCTATGAGGGAATGTCGACGGGAACACGATTGACCAAGTGCATGTATGTTGGGTTAACCGAGGCGATGGGTCATCAGTCAGCATGCCAGGTTATTACAGACTGCTTACGCTTGCAGTCTGCCGGCTCTTGGCTTGAGCCCCAGGGTCCAGGCTTTGTGCATGGGTTCTGGGGGCCGCAGCCCACATGCAGCAAGTCTAGCGATGATTGAAGACGCACAGACAACACAAAGGCAGTCTTTGCGAGACAATTTACATCTGTCACTCCATACTAATTAAGAGCAGACGAGAGACAGGTTGATGACAACCAGTCCAGCGTCTCAGATCTGAACTTTAGTCTCGTCCAAAGAGACATGATCCATGTCACCGCCTGCCCGAGACATGCAACGCATGGGCGTGGCTGGCAATGTTATGGCCTTCCCCACCTTTGCAGTGCCTAGTCTTCAGCTCCTGTGCTGGCTGCAAGGTTCCTCGCTGTGCCCGCAGCTATCAACATCAACTACGGAAGCGTTGTATTTGGCAGAAGATTGATTCGTGGAGCCGCCAGCGGAGTATTGGGCGCTGAGAGGGCTTGGCCGTGGATTACATAAAGTCGGGTGGGCTTAGCGAATCGTTACTAAGTAGACCGCCGGCGGGGCGGTAGGAGCCATTGGCCAATAGACAGCTGCATGCTTTTCTGGAGAAGGTCGATTCCCAATGGATGACTATTGCTACAACATCGATTTTGAGTAAGGTCAAAGAGCACATGCATGCTCGAGTGTATTGGACATGTGGAAGCCATGCTCCCCGGGTTCGGGCCAGGAACCGAACTTGGTGGTATCGGCGCCCCTGTCCCTTGTCGTTCTTGAATAGATATGTGGGCGGGCATGTCATTATGCCTATTATACGACGGCGTCATGTCCCAACGAGGTTGTGATTTGCAGGAAACGAGCAACGGTTGTCCTTCTAGATCTAGGAAAGGATATCCGGACATGCAATGCTACGCTGCACGATGCATTATCGCAATATATCGATCCCCCGCCCATCTTATTCAGCATTACAATTGTTGACTCCTGCGAGCTTCCTTGGCAACTTGATGTACGGCGCAACCCTAGAGCACGGCGGCCGCTCTTATGGGGCACCAGCGCATCTCCCCCCGGAGCCGCGATTGGTCCGGAAATGATCGTCATCGGTGACAAACGACGACTAAGCCAGCCTTAAAGAAAAGTGCGGACACGGCCTATGCGAACCCGCCTGCTCGGCCGGACCCAGCACATGCAAGCCAGACCCTCCATCGGCGAGTCTGCCGAAGTGAATCCAGGACCTCGACCAGGTGGCCCGGCATGCTGGAAGGTTGGAACAAGGTTGCCAACGGCCGCTAGCTGCCGGCACCATCTCGACGGACAGCTTCATTGGCGCGGCATCGTTGTTCGGGTTCCCACTTGGGAGACGGAACTGAGCCCGCGAGCTCGATAGTTGCTGGAGTAGAGGGCCGATGTGCATGAGGAGGCTTAACAATCAGGAAATTAGGCTTCGCGAGAGGATTGAGGAAGGCTGGTCACTGACGCTCCTAGTTGTGCCGTCATGGGGTTGAGGAAGTCAACATGTGAAGAGCAAAGCAGCACGTTCACCAAGTATAAAGCCAGACGTCGGTCCCTCCATCGAAAGGACTTCTCTCCAAGCCACTCAGGATCATCAGCAACGAGCATCCAGCATCTCCAGCAAAGATCAAACAGACTTCTTTTGTCAACAATCAATTTTCACAATGAAGTTCACTTCTTTCCTGGCCACGGGCCTTTTCTCCGCCTCCGTCATGGCTGGCCAGCAGGCTACCTACGACGTTGAGTGTCAGTACTCTCCTTTCGACCATTGAAGAGAGAGCAGCTCTTGGTTAACATGTTGATAGCCTTCACCTACGAGCGTCTCAACAAGTCCGATGCTGTAAGTGAAGCCTCACTGAGCCCGATACACCGGTGCCTTGCAAGCTAACAGCACCGCAGCTTCTCCTCGTTGTTGATATCCAGGAGGGTCTTTACCAGGTCGCTCGGGACTTCGATCCTACTCTCTACCGCGACCAGGCTTTGGCTCACGCCGCCATCGGCAAGGTCTTCGATCTTCCCGTCGTCATGACCACCTCTGCCGACCAGGGTATGCACACCTCCTTTCCGAGTCCCGGTGCTAAAGAGCGCCACGGACAGCGGTCTCTGCATAACGAATACTAACGCTTCTCGTTTTAGGCCCCAACGGTCCTCTTGCCAGGGAGATCCTCGAGATGTACCCCAACATGCCCCTTGTCCAGCGACAGGGAGAGGTCAACGCCTGGGACAACGAGGAGTTCCGCAAGACTGTCAAGTCCTACGGCCGCAACCAGATCATCATGGCTGGTATCACCACCGATGTTTGCACCACCTTCCTTGCTCTGTCTCTCCGCCAGGAGGGATACTCCGTCTGGGCCAACGCCGAGGCTTCCGGCACCAACTCTGCTCTTGTCCGCGACATCTCCAACGACCGCATGGCCCGCGCTGGTGTCCAGATTGTCAGCCTGTTCTCCATCGTCTGCGACCTCATGCGCGACTGGCGCAACACCCCCGGTGCCAAGGAGCTCATCCCCTGGCTCAACGTCTACTACCCCGTCTGGGGCTGGCTCGCTCGCACCCACGCCGCTGCTGTCAGCAACGGTACCATCCAGCCCGGTGAGGACACCCTCATCTAAATCGCGGCCCGGATTTAAAATGGGTCCATTGAGAGCTCGCTCCTCCATCTCTAATCTAGAGTTTGGGGAATAAACACTCTTGGACCGGGATTGTGATAATGAGGAAAAGCATACTTTTATTCACCTCAGGGATCAGTACATATTTATACAGAACGCAGTAGATAGGTAGATCAAGCTAATCAGACCTCGCGTCATCTACTTAACCACTATGGTGCATTTCGGATTTCAGTGCGCGTGCTACCATATCCAAACATCTTCAAGTCAATCTTTGCGTGCTGTTCGTATAATAAGCTCAGCCCAAGTGACCATCAAAATCCAGTAATAGGTTGATTTCTGCAGCTCTGACATTATTGGATGCTAATGTAATTAGAATGATAGTTTGAAACACTACAATCCTTTGGTGTAGGCTACTCTACGCCAAGTATTTAGGTACACCAAGCTTTCATGCTTGGATCGACATACATTTTATTGGGATTTTTTAGGATGATGCTTTACGCAAAATAAAGACATTCTATCCGGCTGCAAAGTTCAGCTACAAATGTGAGGGGAAATAACGTAACGAAAGCAGTTACTGCATTCATTTGACCCACTGGATGGATTAGAAGAGGCCGAGGTAGAAAGACGTACTTACTACACTACCTTCGTATACCTGTGGAAACTGTGCTACAGGTTTCGCATCAGATATGAGCCCGCGCAGCACATACTGTAAATGACTGATTAGGTTTGCAAAAGACCCGTACTCGCGCCAATACGCGCAACTTGGCGCTACTGAAAGCATCGGTGCGAGACGTTGATTGCACGATATATATACATATTCTTTATCTTTTTCTCTCACGTATCAATGGTTTCACATGTTAAAATTAAGGTTATTCGAAAATGCTTTCAATTTCCCCTTCACACTTGACATCCCACCTTTTTGTAGCTTTGATTGCTATCTATGTAAGGCGGTATGAACTTAAGTTGGCTATTAATGCTCCAGGTTGGCTCTCGCTTAGCGTGGTCTAAGTAGGTGAGTCGCCACAAGCTATCCCCCCAGGTTTACACCGCTCTCAAGCGCCTGAGTGTTTGAAGATCGAATTTCGAATAAACAATGTATTGATTAATTGTTATCGGAGGCTCAATCCCGGCACCAGTATTTATAAAGCCGTCAACCTCAGCAAAGTTTATCCCAGGATTGCCTATCCTTGCTTTGTGCACGTGTGTTTCAAGCACGTGCCCCTGTCTTGGCCATTGACTGGTATCACGACGTACGCTACCAACTCATACCCTCGCACGACAACCTACCATCATCTTAATTTTGAAAGGGAATGCCGTGAAACTCGACATTCCCTCAGGCAATCTCCGGTCGCTTCCACGCATCCCGCCAGAAAGGGCCTGGTAGACCGGCAAGTCCCACTTTATCCCCCCACGCAAAGGGGGCATTATACCTTCTGGATCGACCGAGCACCCCCGGATTTGGGAGGACAAGGCTTAAGTTGAGAGCCGAATTCCTTGTCAGCGTGCCGATATACCGAGCGCCAACTCGCTGTGTCGGCAGACGCTGCTTCATCCGATTTTCTTTTGTGCAGAGGTGCTCAATCTTTGCTTGGTTTCGCCCGCGCAATGGAATCCCATCGGCATCTTAACGACCCCTGTCCGAGGGCAACCGACGAATGGGATTTCGACCCGCGAGCGTCACTTCTGGGCAGTAATGAAGTCTCTGGGCAGTTAAGCACCGCGTTCATTGATGCCCCCGCTGCCCAACCCACTATCACTCGATTCTGGGGCCGTATTAGTACCAAGCTTGGTGAGTACTGATTTTCAGGGTTTAATACGCGGAGCTGACGTGGATTCCGGACCAATTCTGGAGCGCTCTCCCGAAGACACCTGGTGGATATTTACTTTTCGAGACTAATAGACAAGGGGCACAAGGCCGGGATGGCTATAAAGAGCTCAACACCGACGTCGAGGTTGCAGATAGCCGGCAGTCGAGACGTTACCTGTCGCCTGACGATTACGGCTCTGACAAGTTCCAGGAAGAACCTCCAACAGGACGACGACGGAAATTTGTCATCATGGGAATTAGTGGCGTTCTCGTTCTCGCCGCCATTGGCGGCATGATCCATTCTGGGTAGGTGGCCAACGACGGCCACGCAAATCTCATGAGTAACCTTCTAATTGACGATTACAGAGAGGCTTCCTCCGTGAACTGTAAAGCAGATGCAAGCTGCAACGACATTTCAAGACTCTGGGGACAGTATTCACCCGAGTTCTCTGTTCCTTCGGAAATTGATTCGTCTGTGCCCAAGGGTTGCACAACAGACTTTGCTCTTGTCTTGGCTAGGCATGGATCTCGGTATCCCACTGCCAAAAAGAGTCTCGCTTATAACGCAACAATCACTCGTATCCAGAGTTCTGTCACTCAATATGGCAAGGGTTATGAGTGGCTCAAGGACTATGTCTATGACCTTGGAGCCGACGATCTGACCGAGTTTGGCCAAGACCAGATGTTCAACGCGGGCAAGGCCTTCTACAAGCGTTACAGTAAACTCACAAAGAAGTCTGAGCCATTCATTCGGAGCTCTGGATCTGATAGAGTGGTGATGTCTTCTTACAACTTTACACAAGGTTTCTATGAGGCTCAAGGAGAGTCTGCAGATGATCAAATTAGCAAGATTCTGATAATTCCGGAGGAGGAAGGTGTCAACAATACCATGAACCACGCCAACTGCGCTGCTTTTGAAGATGGGTGGGCGTCGGAATTGGGTGATAACTCGACAGATGCATGGAAAGCAGCTTTTGCTCCTTCAATCACCAAGAGGCTGAACAAGAATTTGCCTGGAGCCAACTTGACGCAATCTGAAACCATTTATATGATGGACCTTTGCCCTTTTAACACAGTCAACTCACTAGACGGAAAGACTAAGCCGAAATTCTGCGATCTTTTCACCAACGATGAGTGGCGAAGCTACAATTATTATCAGACGCTTGACAAATATTATGGGTATGGCAACGGCAACCCTCTTGGACCTACTCAGGGTGTCGGATATGTCAACGAGCTTATTGCCAGACTTACAAAGCAGCCGGTGGTTGATCACACAACAACAAACAGCACACTAGACTCGTCAGCGAAGACATTCCCGTTAGACAGAGCGTTGTACGCGGATTTCAGCCATGACAATGACATGACGGCAATCTTTTCCGCCATGGGTCTTTTCAACGCGACAGAGAAGTTGCCGACCACTAAAGTCGTAACTGCTGCTGACGCTCATGGCTTCTCTTCAGCGTGGATCGTCCCATTCGCGGCGCGAATGTACGTCGAAAAGCTGGAGTGCAGCGAGAGCAAAAGCCAGACGGGAGAATACGTCCGTGTATTAATCAACAATCGAGTGATGCCTCTGGACACTTGTGGCGGAGACAAATACGGACGGTGTAAGCTGAACAAGTTTGTTGAGAGTTTGTCGTTTGCACGCAGTGGAGGATTGTGGAATGAGTGTGCTGTTTAGAGGCAAGGTGGAAACGCTTAGACATTTTTGGTATTGAGAATATGCAAGAATTTATTAACGACGGGTATTTTTCTGATAGCCAAATGGTGTGGAGGATAATTCCTAAATACAAGTAGAGCGTATATGGTTGCGAACTGGAGTTACTGAACAGCCTTGAGCAATAAGTTGATTGGCGTGTACTGACGGATGCTTGGCTTCAATAAAGCTCCGTTGCGGGTCTAGCGCAATGGACGGGGCATTGCGAAAAAATAAAATAAAATACGAAATTAATAGTCGTTAGGCTCTGGATATGCTCGCGACAACAACTCATATCGTTGGCGTCTAGGGTTGAAGATGGATGTGGATATTGGGTGGCTGTGGTTGTTCCAGGTGTGGCTGGAGAGCCAATTATGGAGCCCCAGTTAAGTGAGTCTCTTGGGGGCCATTAGTGGTGTCTCAGCAGTGGATGGCATCCCAGAGACCTATTTTTGCCGCAAGGCCGGGGGGGTTTGAGGTTAAAACCTGGAAGTGCCTGTGCACGATATCGTTTTGTTCTGGGATCATCCGATGCTGCAACGGGAGAGGGACAGATCAGCGTTGATGACCCCAAAAAAAGGGCGAATATCCCGCCGCAGTGTTAGACATGTGGTGGAGCTATCGGTGCGACTTGGTTTGACTGACCTTGGCGGGCTCGATGGACTCGTATCCATTGCTATTAGTCCGTGGCCCGGGGGGGGGGGGGGGGCCCTTTGCTGATGGCTGCGATTAATTGTCGCCTGGCTGCTACCGAATGCTAAGCTTTCTAGGCTGATGTGGAGAGGTTTAGTGGAGTGGACTAGGGGCCCCGACCATCCCAGAGGGCATGACCTCAGCCAGACACTGCCACTGGGGATCCTGATGACTGATGACAGCAGCAGCTCCTCGGGGCCTGTCGCATGCCTCTCGTATTCCTTCCCATCCGGTTTTCCTGATGCGAGGCGCCGAACGAGGGAAAACACCAACGACCAATACACGCCTGCCCACCCATTTCCTCCTCCCTCACCCTCGCCTATTACCGCCTCTCCTACTTACTCATCCCCGTCCTCCTGCTTCCATCACGCGACGGTGATCCAGCGACAAACGCCCGCTCTTCCGCTCCCACCTCCGACCAGTCCCGGGATCCCGGCACCTCTCCTCCACGGGCAACCATGGTATCGACGGCTGGAGGCATCGTCATTGCCATCGTGGTGCTGCTATTTGCCGCCGCCATCGGCTGGGTCGTCTTCACTCAACTGCGTGCCCGCAGACTTGGCGTACGTTCTTCCACCCTTTTCGTAACCTGCCTTTTTTCTTTCTTTCTTTCTTTTTTTGTTGCCCATGGCGGCGCACCAGGCTGTGCGCTTCTTGCAATATTTGCTTTGATTAATTGATCACGGACATTGGGCTAACTGGTTTAATTTCTGCGACTACAGCTCCCTCCCCCAAGCCTAGCGTCTTATTTACCATGGCATAAAGAAGATAGTCCATACGGTCCTCCTCGCCCCGCCCCCGGCGGTGTCGTCGGGTGGTTCAACGACCAGATGCGCAAGTTCAAGAATCGCAACAACCGCTCCGCTGCCGGCGCCTACGAGGGCGACCTTGGAGGTAGCTCCCGCGGACGCCGTGGCTTTGGCCCTCTCGACCCGGACGAGGCCTGGGACAGCCGCGTTGGCCCCGAAGCTGACTCATACGGCTACTATGAGGAGGACATTGAGGGTGGCCGCGGCCGAGGAAACGAACACGGCGGTGGTAGCTACAGGATGAACGTCCCGACGGTGACGCGCGACGGCGCCCGCGGCTTCGACGAGGAGGAGGATCGTGGACGAAGGGCAAGCAGGAGCCCCGGTTCCGGACCCGGTGGACGAAATCCCTTCGACGACGACAATGCGCACAGTCTGCGTGGCGTGAGCCCCAGGCCCATTGATACGAACGTGCCAAAGCACCAGAGCCATGAACGTGGTCATGGCCACGGCGACCCGGACAGCGCGGGAAGCAGCCCCACTGAGCGAAGGTCGGTGTTCAGGGAAAATATGTAAAAAGTGATTTGGATGGGCGGAGTGTACGGCGGTGCTTGCTTGTTTGCAGAGCACCTCTACGTGTTGGTCATCACCTCGTATTTGACCTGGAGGAACGTATCTCATTTGGCCGTTGTCGATCTGTTGGACTTTGTCATCATATATCATGGGTTACTGGTCTTTTTTTCTGTCTTTTCGTTTTCGGTACCATTGTTTTTTTCCCCTTAAAAATTTGGCTGTACACGTGCGTCTTCTCGGATAGGTACCTAAGGGATGGGTCTTGAATCGACGGCGTTTGATGAAAGGACTGGCGAGGGTCCATATCTGAGGTTTTTGAATGATAACCGAGTCTTATATCCTTGGCAGGGGCGGCGATCGTGGCAGGCGGGAATCATGCCCGAGCCCTTCCTTATCTCAGACCACATTTCTTGCAATCAAGATGAGTGCGTTTCTTTTTTCCCCCGAAATCCGGGTGCCTAGCAGCGAGTCTGTGGTCTTTGCTTCTGTTGTCGACAAGACCCCAGTTGGGGCCGTTGCGGCGCCGGTTGGACCGGACCCCTCCAGACATACGTCAACGTCAGCAAGAGTTCTGAGCGAGTGTTGGCTGCCCCGCCAAAGCACAGAGGGGACCAACAGCTACCCCTCCATGTCCATCAAACCCCAACATCTCTCTCCACCATCGTCATCGCTACTTTTCCAATTCCCGGTCACCAATTCCCCAGGGACCGAGTCGAGATAGGCCTTTGCCGGAAATTTCCTGCTGCGGGCGATTGCGTACTTTGAACGCACCATTTCGACCCGGCAGTTCATCCACGTTCGACTGCCGCAAACATGGCCGCCGATCTCGATCTGAAGGCCGTCCACGATGTCATGGTCTCCGTTGCCTATGAGGCCGGGGCCATGATTCTCGCCGCCAACCCGGCCGACATCGACACCGATACCAAGCTCAATTGTACGGTGCACTCCTCGTTTCTCGTCTAGGCTATACTCCTTGGCTAATGCTTGCGTTTCCAACAAAAAAAGCCGTCGACATTGTCACCGAGACGGACAAGGGCGTCGAGAAGATGGTCTCGACGCGCCTGTCCTCGGAGTTCCCTAGCATCTCCTTCATGGGTGAGGAGACATACAAGCCCGGCATGAAGATTGGCCCCGAGCCCACCTTTGTCGTCGACCCCATTGACGGCACCACCAACTTCGTCCACTCGTTCCCTTCGGCCTGCATCTCCCTCGGGTTGGCCGTCGACCGCCGACCGGCCATTGGCGTCATCTACAACCCCTGGCAGGACCTGCTGTACACGGCCATTAAGGGACAAGGCGCATACATGAAGCGTGGCCGCGACGGCCAGCCGCAGCGCCTCCCTCTGGCCAAGTCACCCAGGCCGCTCGAGGGACTCGGCAATGCCCTCGTCGCCGTCGAGTGGGGATCACAGCGTGACGGGCCCAACTTCGACCTCAAAGTCGACGTCTTCCGCCGCCTGGCGGCCAGCCGCGAAACCGGCGGCTCCATGGTCCACTCGCTGCGGTCGCTGGGCTCGGCTGCCCTTAACATTGCCTCGGTCGCCGCCGGCCAGACCGACCTGTACTGGGAGGGCGGCTGCTGGGCCTGGGACGTTTGCGCCGGCTGGTGTCTCCTCGAGGAGGCCGGCGGCCGAATGGTCAACGGCAACCCGGGAAGCTGGGACGTGGAGCTCGATGGTCGCATTTACCTGGCTGTGCGTGGCGCGCCGGCTGGCCAGAAGGAGATTGTCGAGGAGTTCTGGAAGGTCATTGGAGACCGAAAGATTGTGTATTAGTGGCCAATGCATCCATACACGTGCCTTGCTGATTTGTCCCGGGGGGCGGATGCCCTGTCACATAGCTAACAGCCAAGAAAAGCCCTTGGTTGAAAATATATACATATGTTAATAGAACAACTATAAAGACGGACACGTCGAGCATGGACCGCTGATACGATCGAGCTGAATCCCAAACTGGACTTCACACTGTCGAGGCAAAAGTGAAAAAGAAATATTGATGTGAATTGATGCTTTTTGCTTTGATTGGTAGCAGCCGACCATTTTGAACCCGTGAAATCCCCGTAATACAATGCAATGGATGATCCCTTGACATGGCCGAGTCCTATGTAACCCCCCATTTTGTGTTGTTTAATTGGTATCAGAAAGACGCCCTTTCCCGCGCTCTTCTCACTGGTCAATAACTCCCATGATGACTTGGTTTATAATTTAATCTTCCTTGACGTCGACCTTCTTCGCAGCGGGCTCGCCGGAGGCGCCGTCGTCGTCGCGGGCGCGCTTGCCGTTGGACTCGCCATTGTCGGCAGTGGACTGGATGCGAGGCATGGTGCTGGAAGCGTGTTAGCGACATATGCCTGGCTTTTCTTTGCGCAGATTTTCTTCCCCACGGGAAGAAGAATAGACAGGGGATTACTCACTCGTTGCTGCTGTGCTTGGCCTCACTGTTCTCCTTGCGGTCATCCCAGCCATTGCGGTCGCGACCGAAATCGCGACCACCACGGCCACGGCCGCGACCACCTCGACCGCCTCGGCCACCACGGCCACCACGGCCGCCTCGGAAGCCGTTCTTCTGATCATTATCACGGCGCTTCTTCCAGTCGTCGGCATCGGGACCGCCCCGGTTGCCGCCACGACCGCCGCGGGAGTTCTTACCATCCCGTCCCTCGTAAAACTTCTTGGGGTTGCTCTGGTTGGGCTCAAGCTTGCCCTGTCGAATCAGATCGTTCTTCTCATCGCAGTAAGCCTTCTTGGACATGATCTTGAGATCATGCTCCTTCCATTTGGGGCTGGGGTCGAGAGCAAGGAACTTCTCGGCCGTCTCCTCGTCAACAAAAGTGACAAAGACTGAGCCCTTGAAAAGTCCTTCGTTGGTACGGCGGAGTTTGAGGCCCTTGACCTCACCGTATTGGGCGAAGAAGCTTTCGAGGTCGAATTGGGTGTTGGGCTGCTCGTCGCCGAATCCCTTGACGTAAACGGTTGAGGCCTCGGCCTTGGCCTTGCCGGCAGGCATGGGCTTGTACGCGACCTTACGCTTAACCTCTTCCTCATCCTCCTCGCCGGAGATGTCGAGTAGCTTGCTCTCCTTCAGAGCAGAGACGATGGCGGAGTAGGGCTGGAAAGTGCGCATGCGCTTGAAGGAGTGGATGGTCTTCAGCTTCATGGGCTTGTTGTCGGATCCGCCGCAGGACTCCCACATGAATTTATCCTGGGGGAAGTTCCAGTCGCCAAAGTAGAACTCGACCTGGGAAGTGTGAGTAGAGGGCCGATGGCCAGGTTTGATAGTGATGGATAGCTACCTGTTTGCGAATGGCGGCGGGGTCGTCTGACACCTCGCGGGTGCTAGCATCGAACTTGCGGTTGTTGCGGGGGTTCTCATAATCAACCTGGGCAGTGGTCTTGAGAATCTTGGACTGAGAGTCCTCCTGGGGCTTATCGGCGGCATCGGTCTGCTCAACCTGCTCCTCGGTCTTCTCGACAGGCTTCTCCTCAGCAGGGGCAGCCTCGACGGGCTTGGTGGCCTCAGCGGCGCTCATATTGGCGGCGCACACGGTTTTTTGGGATTTAAAAGTAAAAGGTGACCTCGGCGACCAAGACTCGCGGGGCTGGGGGTTATATGGCGCGTTGGAAGGGTGAGGCTGTCGAGTCACAGGTGAGCATGGTCGCGACAAAATGATGGTGGCGGGGTAGAGAGTAAGAGTCACCGGCCAAGGCAGCAAGCCACAGCGGTGCGATCATCAGAGGAACTAACCTTGTAAGGGATGAAAGAGGATTCTTGGGCCTTGGGGATGGGGGGAATCGCAATCGCAATGAGCACAATTGAGGTGACAGAGTGAAGCAAACGCGAGAGATTCTGCCGCCGCTGAAAAAAAAAAAAAGCGACGAAATCTCGGTCGTTCACTAGCTGCGATTTCACCGCCCGCCGCATCTGGCTCATGCCGCCGCATGTTCTGCTTCCCTTGTCCCTTCTACCCCACCTGCCCTGTGCCCACTGGCTTGACCCACTTTGCTGCCACTTTAGCGCCAAAGCTCGAATTGGGCGCCTACACAACGCTCTGAAGTTTGGGTTCCAGCAAGCCTCACCGCGGCAAAATCGCGAGGGTGCCCTGAGCTTTTTGGCTGCATTGCTTGTCATGGACACTACGCACAAGTTCATGCGGATGATCCGGAGCCTTTTTCTGTATGTCATTTTTTAACTCGCGAACATTAGCAGCAAACCATGAATAGAGATGAACTTAGAAAACGAAACAAAACGGAACTCCGTTACTGCCATATGATAAAAATGAAACAAAATAAAGAAATGAGCGCTGGAGACCATTCTTGGATACTTGGGATGTTACTTCGTGTGCATCTCTGTGTTTTATAGAAAAAGCCTTCTGTATTTAACGTACAACTAGATATGTAGCTCAAAGGACGCGAGAATAAAAGGGTACGTACTTTGGACTTCACCAGCAGTGGGTCTGATAAACAGTACTTGGCATCCCACTATGAGTGCATGCAACTTCGGGTATCTCCTAACTGCCCCATCTCAACCAGCCAGAGTGTGGCTGTTGATGACATCAACACTCGCTCCTTGTTGAGGGAGCTACCTAGCTTTGCCAACATTTTGTCCAGCCTCGACTCCCCATTGCCAGACGGCCCCGGACCCAGCGCCCTCTACCAGAGCCCAAATTTGATCTCGGAAAACTCTCATCCCCTGCTCTGTGTCGTGGCCATGCAATTGACCCAACTGTACTTGGCCTTTTAGTGGGGGAAGCTCTCTCGGATTAGCATGTATGCGTGAGGGCGAATCGTAAATCAAGGTTACTGCAAGCATCTTGACAACCATGAGGCAGTGTGGTTCTATTGGGGGCCTTGCTGGCCTTGGCTGGAGGCTAGCTGCAACTCGATTGAGGATCACTCGGGCCAGATTGCCGATCCAACCTCATCGCACCCTCTTCTTCTCAAAACCAAAACCAAACGATGCCAAGCAAAACCAACTGGGATCCTCCGCACCCGTCGCTGTAATTACTGCTGGACTTTTCATCTGGTGGCTTTACCCTTCTGACGAATTTGCACAGCTCTCTGGCAAGCATAGGAATGGCCGCCAAGAACACCAACCGCCCTCATCCGGAGGTCCGGATGCCAACGGTCCCCAGCAGGATAACCAACCCGCCTGGACCAACTTTGCGCGCTCTTTCGAAAATTTCGCCTCCATCAATGGTATAGAGTGGCCCGCGCTACCGAACAAGCTGGTGGATTACATTGTTCCAGAATGGGGCAACCTTATCCCTGGATACCTGAGAAAACTCCAGCGTGAACTTTCCATGTCCCCTGGTTCTTTGGCGGATGAGATATGGGCCGAAGCGCATGATCCCCTCGTCCACCCCGAAATTAGGTATACCGCAAAGGTACGCGTATCTCCCGACATCTGCGATGACGAAAAGGCGTTTTTGGCAAGACGTCGCAGAATCGCTCGAGTGGGGTTGGCCAAATATCTTGGGCTCAAGGAAGAGGACGTTCATCCCGACGATGTCCCAACAATTGCCATGTGCGGATCTGGAGGTGGTCTCAGAGCTCTCATTGCTGGCACGGGATCCATACTCGCAACTGAAGAGGACGGCCTCTTTGACTGTGTGACATATACTTCTGGGGTCAGTGGTTCCTGTTGGCTCCAGGCCCTTAACTTGACTTCATTCAACCAGGGAAGTCTCCACAACCTTCTGGGGCACCTCAAATCTCGGGCCTCTACCCACATCGCATACCCGCCTGTCGCTTTCCAGTCTTTGGTCTCGATGCCAACAAACAAATATCTTCTCAGTGGTCTGGTCGAGAAGCTCAAGGGTGACCCCAATGCCAATTTTGGTCTAGTTGATCTATACGGGGTCTTGTTGGCTGCGAGATTTTTGGTGCCCAAGGGAGATCTGGCCGTCGATGCTCGCGACTTTAAGCTTTCGAACCAGAGACAGTACATTCAATATGGGCAACTTCCAATGCCAATCTACACCGCGGTTCGCCATGAAATCCCCGACTTGGCTGCTGCCGGAGCCGAAGCGGGCATCTTCGGAATTGAGAAGGCCAAGGAAAAGGCAAAGAAAGACCCATGGTTCCAGTGGTATGAGATTACTCCATATGAATTCTTCTGTGAAGAATTTGGCGCCGGAATACCTACCTGGGCTCTGGGCCGGAGGTTCAAAGATGGCCAGGACGTTCCTCCCGAGCACGGCTTCCACCTTCCAGAGATTCGGTTACCGCTTCTGATGGGAGTATTTGGCAGCGCTTTTTGTGCTACTCTGAGCCACTATTACCGTGAAATCAAACCCCTTGTTAAGGGGCTAACAGGTTTCGGTACAGTTGACGAACTTATCTCGGGCCGGGATGATGATTTAGTCAAAGTTCATCCAATTGACCCGGCGAGAATCCCCAACTTTGCGTACAATATGCATGGCAAGCTCCCTAAGACAACCCCAAAGAGCATTTACGACGATGAGTATATACAACTCATGGATGCGGGGATGTCTAACAATTTGCCCATTTACCCACTGCTTCGGCCTGGCCGTGACGTGGACGTCCTCATCGCCTTTGATGCATCGGCAGACATCAAGACAGACAATTGGCTCTCAGTAGCTGACGGTTATGCCAGACAGCGTGGCATCAAGGGATGGCCAATTGGAATTGGGTGGCCGAAAGAAGGAGAGACACCTACACAGGCTGCCAAAGAACTAGATGATGCGCAAGCCAAGTCCATCCATGACGCTGAATCCAAGCTCCAGGATGCTAAAGATGCTCAGGCGAAACGACGTGATGAAGCAAATGGCAACAGCAAATCTGCTCTGTCGCAAAACAAGAAGAACAAATTCGACCCAGGTAAAGAACAATCAGGAGACTTGGGCTACTGCACCGTATGGGTTGGTTCCAACCAAGAACGGACCTCTGAGCCTGCAGGACCTTCTAGTGCTGTCACCGAGCCGGACACTTGGAAGCTCATGGAGCCGGATGCTGGTCTTACTGTGGTTTACTTGCCCTTCCTTTCCAATGACAAGGTTCCTGGCCTTTCACCGGGGACAACAGATTTCCTAAGTACTTGGAACTTCATTTATACGCCCGACCAGATCGACAAGGTAGTGCAACTTGCCCGTGCCAACTATGACGAAGGCAAGGACCAGATCAGATCCACCATTCGCGCCGTCTATGAACGCAAGAGGAAGCTCAGGGAGTCATCCGAACGGACTGGTCGCGACGAGAGGTATCGTGCCTTGCTGAGGAGGGGCGAAGCGGGGAGACTGGGAGAGGGCGACCATTTCAGCTGAACATGTTTGATGTACCTAGTAAATCATGTATACCCACCCACCCACATACACCATACTATGTAGAGGTTCATAAAAATATTGAATTTGACTCGCCATTGCCGAGGAGTTTGTCATTGTTCTACATTGTATCGTACAGTGACATTTCCCATCTAATCCTCTAGGGATCTCCTTGTTCCATGCATATTTTTTTTTATACACTGCCTGGCCAGGGCAAGAAAAGATTGGTTTTGTCATTATCCACACACGGCCGATTGCCATTCATCTAGATTCTCATCATCAACCTTAAAATGGCCCAAAAATACAATCGTAAGCCCCTTAGATGATCTCGCCGATATCAATGTGGGGGGCCGTCCAGGGCTTGGCATTCTCCTCAAACATGTCGCTGGGTACGCGGACCTTGTTACCAGGGCTGTACATGTACCATGCCTTGAGCGCATTCATCGATGCCTTCCATCGGGCAACGTTGAGGCTGGGCCCGGAGCCCTCGCCAAGCTTCTCGGTGCCGCTGTAGATGCCCACGACGAACACGGGCGTGCGTGACCGACGACCAGTCTCACTCTCAAGGCGGGCAACGGGGGCGGAGAAGCCCTCGCGGGCGCAGAGAAGGGCGAGCTCACGGGTGGGGAGCTGGAACTGGAACATGGAGGAGAGATCGATCTGTCGGGAGAGGATATGGGACTGGACAAAGTCCCGAGCGGCCTCGCGGCCACAGTGGGTGTAAACGGAGCCAACGACGGCCTGGACGAAGGAGGAGTAGGCCTCGTCTTGGTAGTATTTCGCAGCCTCGGGCCCTGACTTGGGAGGCTGCAGGGTGTCACCAAAGTCATCGTCTAGTACGACACGACTGCTGATACCACGGCGAGCATTGAATTGATCGGCGTGGGCAGCCTCAGCACGAACATATCCCCAGCGTGTTTGCGTGCCCGAATCCTCGGGCTTCCATTGTAGCAGACCGGGGTCAACCTCCTCGCCCGGGGCGTGTGCAGCCTCAACACCCCATCGGCGGGCTGTCTGGTGGAGTGATTCCTTGCCCGCATAGGCGCGGAGGACCTCGTAGGTAATGGTCATGGGTAGGCGGGGCCACTTGACATTTATGTACTCGAGGACATGGTAGTTGATGAATGTGCTTCCGAGGAAGGCGAGATTGGAGTTGTTGAAGCTGGCATTCTTGTCGGCAGACGGCACAACGAGGGCGCGCGCGAGCGTTTCCAGAGGAATCTTGCTGGAGAGGGATAACCGGGCGTGGAGGGCAGAGAGCTTTGCGGACTCGGCGGCCCGTTGGGGAGCGGGAGAAGGGAGAGGAGAGGTCGATTGCTTAGCAGCCAAGTCGTCAACCGGCTCGGGGACAGCTGCTGTCGAGGCATGGCGGCGCAGGGTCGAAACGAAGATCGGTCGAGCTGGGAGCGCTGCAGCTCCGGTGCGGGCTTGCAGCAATTGGCCGCCCCATCGTTGCAGCCGAACCCGCTTCATGGATGCAGCAATTGGGGAGCACAACGGGCGCAGTGAGAAGGGGTTTGGGGGGGAGAATCGGCGTGTTATCGTCCAACGTCGACAATGGGGCGTGGTGGCATCGACCTGGTGGCAGACCCGTCGGAAAAAAAGTTCTGCGTTCAATGCGTCCAGAGTCGTGTGAGCCTCTGGGGGTGTGTGTGGATGTGGTGAGTTGGAGCCAGTCAATTGGAGCTAACCACACGGGAAAACACTCGGCCCGCCGCTGCTTGTGGGTGGCCTGGGCCGGACGCCGGGACTGCTCGCAACCTCGACCTGTCGAGTTGGACCGGACCTACGCAACCATCAACGACGCCATTGTGCTCCCAGAACATTCCCTACACGTCCACTGACAACTGAATCAAGATGGTGAGTTGATTCCACATGCGCTGCGCTGAAGGCGTGCTGACAATTGACCCAGGGCGGCGGCGGAAAAATCCCGTAAGTTCCAATTCGAATCTTCCTCGCATCGAACCGAGCGTTATTCCCTCCACTCGATCCCCCGGCGAATCCGTCTCCTAACAGCTCTCGCGAAAATTCCAGTTACCCCAAGCACGTCTGGTCGCCGGCCGGTGGTTGGTACGCTCAGCCCGCCAACTGGCGCGCCAACACCATCATCGCGGGCGCCGTCATGGTGGGCATCGTTGCTGTGACATGGAACTTCAGTGCCCAGCGGGAGACCTTTGCGCGCAAGCCCGAGCCCTGGGAGTGGCACCCCAGCCGATAGTATGTTTCAATCCACCGCATGCGTGATGCCAGGGACAGAGGAAAGGAAGCTAACAGGTGGTGACAGCTGGTCGAAGCAGTTGAAGGCGTGGGACAAGGAGGATCAGCTGAAGGCCGAACAAGAGAAGTGATTGCTGGTGGTCAATGAATAGACCCGTGTACAAATTTCGATACAGATCAAAGGAAAACCAAGCATACATTTCATACATCTAGAAGTTCCGTTTTCCACCGTGATATGATAATTCCCTACCTTTTTAAAGTGACGTCCAATAACTCTAAAAAATAGTAATAATACCATTCTGAATAATTATGAATAAAAAGATGCTAGATTATGCTACAATTGGAAACGACCTGCCCGCTCCAAGTAAAGGAAAGTCCATTGGCGCCTTGAACGCCGCTCCTGAGATGGCGAGGCAATGGGCAAATCAGAGCCACGCTAAATGTAATGGATAACTCCGCGGCCCACACCATTTCCGGGGACCATGTCCTCAGTGCTTTTTCACATATTTCAACATCACAAGGAGCTATCATCGCTATATCTGTCTTTTTTTTATGGTTGATTGGGCATTTGTTATATATGATAAATTTCTCAAATATGATTGTACCGGCTGTGTATTTGCATATTGTATCGTCTGCCATACTAAATGTATCGCTTCACAGAGTCGAACGGCGGCGCGTCTCCCAGTTTTGAACCAATACATTAAGAACATGAGCCACTAAGCGGTATGCAAACTGTGCACTTCTTAAATTCTATCTATGGGTTTGTTAGGCAAAAAATCATCCAGTCGAATGTATTTTTTTTTTTTTGAAAAAAAAAAAAAAAAAAGTCTGCGGGGCTCTAAAGACGGACTGCAAATGGTGCAGCCCTGATGGGCCTCAAGAGGTACGGCACTCTTGGATGCATTAAATATTTCAGGATTGACAAAGGGCATGATTCTTTCTGAATCTGGGTCCTGGTTCACCACTTGATGGTTCATTGATATGATTGTCGACTTTTGGAAAGGGAGCATTGCATAGTTCCTTCCCCATGCCATTGCTCCATCGTTGTGCATTATGTATGCCAAGAGGGAACTTTTGGTCGCTTTCTCCTTGGCTTGGAACATTCGATTAAACAATATCATGCACTAGAGGCCTTCCAGTTGAGGATATTGAATTGGCCCAAGGATTGTTCCTACAATGAAAGAAGAGAGATGGAGAAACTGTACTGAAGCTACATGAGTGCACATGCTTGCTATTAAGGCCATATTGATTATAGTTTCGAATTTGTGTCTGGAGGACTCTGCACCAAAGTGCATCATAAATGGCACCTCGGACAATTCTTGGGGGCCTCGACATGCTGTGATTGAAACGGAAAACATACTTCTTTCTCTTCTCCTGCATCAATCGACAGGATTTGATTGGACGAACCCAAAGTTTGTTCCGTCTATCCACATCACCATGGCCCAGTCCCATATTGTGTTTGATTATAGTTAAAACTCGAAATCTGACAATGGGCCTGAGCAGCGATTGCTCAAACTTCTGGATCTTGAGTGTTATGGAGTGTTCAATCAAGTGATTCAAGTTGAGGATGAAAATAGACAAGGGTGTTTGCACAAGACAGCCAGCATCCGACACATTATTTTGGCACCTATAAATAATTTGAGGCCCTCCCAATTATGGCATGATTCGGAGCCGATTGCGCAAAAGTTGTTGGTAAAAGTGTTGCTGGCTTAGCAGATAGTTAACATCCCAGACTCACAGGGATGTGGCTAAAGTAGTGGGGCAGGGCTGTATGGGGATATACGTTTAAAAGGAAAAGTTCAAGAGGCGAAGTTCAGTTACGCCTACGTCAGGCCTTCTCGCAACTGCGGCAATTAGAAGGTGACTGCATGTGTTTGAACAAGGAGGAGCAGTCAAATGCACGCTGCCGTTGAAGGTCTCACAGGCGCCAAGAGAGCAACGACGATGATGATGGATGGCTTGGGGCTAACCAACAAGGAGACATTTGATGGCGCCCAGTGGCTGAGACTGGATGCATGGTGACATAGAACATGTTTGCTAAGGTGCAGACTTATAAGGGTTAGATCCGAATAGCATGCTCAACATTTGCGTGCGATAGTGTTCGGAAGCGAAACTGAACCGGGGTGGTTCAGAGGTAGATGAACACATGGATATTCTTTTGCATTGCGAACCGCCGTGGGGAGGACGTGATGTTTCTAGGTATTCAAAGCTATGTTGTACGGTGCATGGGCGTGCGTGACCCACGGGGTACTGTGACACACATCCTTTTGTGGACGACTGAACATTTTCACAACCACCTTGGAAGAGATTGAGCAAGTGAATTAACTTATTGGGGGAAGTGGATGAATGGCCTAAAACGGAAGTTGACCGCGATTCAATAATTGGGGAGCCTCGTGCGGCGCAAGTGCAGCCTGATCTGACAGCACAGACTGTGCACATCTGGGCTGGGGTTGAACCAATTAATGAGTGGATATCTCAGCGGTCGGCGTCAGTTTATTGACAACTCAAAGGGGACGCCGCCAACCGGACGCCGTAAAAGTGTCAATGAATCAGCGATGAGCGGCGGGTGGACGGTGCGCGGGCCCGGCAGTCAATCAGGTAGGCTCTTGGTGATGGACCGTGAACCAAGGTACCCGGAGCGAGGTGCCTGAGGCGAACTTGGCCGGTTGCGCGCCCGATGAAGCCGGCCATGTTGGGCCGAGGACAGGACCCTGTACTGGTAGGCGCTCTGCGGGCGGGGCCAAGGTAAACTAGACGCAGCCGTAGCTTACCAAGCTAGAGGGACGTACGGAGTAGGGTCCAAGACATCATCAGCGTCGGTTTGATATGGGTGGTGGGTAGTACAGCCTGCCTGGGCCCGGTCATTCTACGTCTCCCCTCCATCTCTCTTCCCGTACTTATTTGCTCGCCTTTGGCCTTTATGATTATTCCACTTTCCTCCCTCCTTCTCTTTTCTCTTTCTTCGCCCTCTCCCCCCAGCAGGACACCCTGTCTTGCTGTCCCTCATCACGTCACTCCCAGCGTCCGTGTGTGGCGCCCCATTGCTGCGCGGGGGGGCTCTGTACTTGGGTCGTAAAGTCTCCCTGGAACCTTAGTAGTCCCGATCCTTCCTCCGACGTCGATGTCCTTCCAACGCCGACCTTCAATCACATTACCTATCATCCTCGGCTCCCTATCCTACACGCCCGAACATCGTTGTGCTGCGGCTGGTTCACGCGCTGCGTTCCCTATTCCCTCGTTCACACAGCTCCTGGCCTGTCGTGTATTTGTGTTGCCACGAACGCGTGCCCCATAGACGCAATCAGTGTCTGTTTTAGCTGCCCACCTCCGCCCGCACCAGCGATCCCGGCCGGGTACACACCGTAACCTGCGTGGACTGTTTGCCACGGCTACATCACAAGTGCTCCTTTCAATCTCACCGAGGCCATTCGCTACGTCGACATCGTTTCTGTGCGCCCGTGTCATTGCTTTGTTTTGTTGTTCAGAACGGTTGTGGCTCCAGCATATGAACTCTCGCATCGTTGACATTGCAATACTACATTTCAATACTACATCCTTTGCCTCCCGCACCTGCAGCCGTCGCCCTCTCTTCCCTTGACCGGAGCTTCGATTTCGCCCACCTAACACGAAACCGCCCATATTTTTGGTGGCGGGGCTTGCTTCAGAACGCACCCTTCACTCTGGCGTTCCGTGCTTTCCGTCTCGCCGGCCTAGCTGTAGGTCTCGGGTTGAGCGCCTTAACGGCCTACCAGCGCAGCCAGGCGCAGATGTCTTCTCAGCCCGACGGCCACCACCATGGCCACCTCGATGCGACCGCTGGCCGCGAGGTCGTTTTTTGCCATGCCTGCTCTAATGAATGGTATCGAGATGACCATGGCCTAGAATGTCCCGAATGTGGTGGCGACATCACTGAAATTGTTCGTTGTCGTCATCATTTCTGCCCTCCCCAAGACTGCAGCTACTAACTCCTCCTTTCCAGGTTGAACCAGATAACGACCCTCGCGATATGGACAATGCCTCCTCCGAGGCCACTTCCCCAGAACCTACCCACCGCCACTTTGGCGACGACGACTCAGACCCCGATGAGGCCGATATCACGGAGCATCTTGGACCCCACGGCTACGCTTTCCGACGCAGCGTCAGAGATGGCCCAGACCATCGACATCACAATCCCGCCGTCGACCCGGTCCTCGAGCGCTTCCTCGATATGATTCAGGGGTTTGGTCCCCCTCGTAGGGCCGAGGAGGGTGGATTATTCCCCCAAGATCAAGATCATGAGCATGAGCAGAACCATTTTGGCATCCAACCACCACGTATCCACCGTACAACATTCACATCAGGAACCTTTGGCGGCGGGACAACCTCGGTAACTATAGTTTCTGGACCCCTCCACGGAGCTCGATCAGGAGGTTCTCCAGGCGGTGCTGGACTGGACCCATTTCAAGCGTATGTGTTATACTCCCAAAGGCGACCTGAGCAGTGACCGGTCGCTTTATGGGCCACAGGCGTATCCATGATGATTGGCGCTAACCATCCTCACAGAATCTTTTCTAATATCGTCCGGGATATAGGTCCCCCTGATGTTGACAATCAAAACCACACAGGAGCCGAAGGCGCTGGCAACGGACCCCCACCCGGCTTTGCGAGAAGCCTGCATGACATCCTTAGCCTCTTCAACCCCGCCAATGCCATGGCAGGAGACGCCGTCTACTCCCAAGAAGCCCTGGATCGAATCATAACTAGTCTAATGGAAGCAAACCCCCAATCCAATGCAGCTCCCCCAGCAACGGAAGAAGGGCTTCGAAACTTGTCCCGAAAGTCAGTCGACAAGGAAATGCTGGGGCCGGATGGGAAAACAGAGTGCACCATCTGCATAGATGAAATGAAGGAGGGCGAGACTGTGATCTACCTGCCGTGTAAACACTGGTTTCACGAGGACTGCGTAGTCCTATGGCTGAAGGAGCACAATACCTGCCCAATTTGCCGGACGCCAATCGAAAAGAACGAGAATGGGCCCAGAAACAACAACAATAGCGATAACGATGCTGGTACGGAGGGAGGCCCGTCAAGTTCTCTCCCTTTCCCGAACATCCCACGACCGAGATTTACGGCTACCCCCTCATGGTTTACGGGTGCCACCGCTAACTACGGGGGCCCCTCTGGTGACTATGACGGCGGACACAACCACCCAATGCGCCCTCCACGCCCGCCAACCCAGCCTCAAAGCCCTCTGAACGAAGTTCTGCGTTCACTACAACGAGACCGAGATCGAGAGTATAGGGATCGTGATCGGACTCGTGATAGGGGAATGACGTCCGGGTTCAGCCAAGATACTTCTCGTCTACAGCGTCGCAGCTCACATTCTCCAACAAGCCCCCGCACGACCGGCCCCGAGGAGCATGGCGCAAGGATGAGGCAAAGGAGTCCATCCCAAAGCCGATGGTCTGTGGATAGAGAAGGTGAGCAAAGACGCACAAGCGGCCATGGGCCTTTCAGCTGGCTCCGTGACCGATTTGGTGGGGGATCTGGAAGCGGGCCGCCCCGCGACGAGAGACGGCAGTGAGAGACTGCCGTGCTTGTGCGCGGTTGATGGGCGTACAGAAAGGAGTGTCCAGTGGTTTTGAGTTTTCAGAGGTGAAAGGCGGGGCACAATGGGAAAATGGTTAAAAGTGGTGACTGGAAGCTGAGACTTTAAGCCGTGTCCTCCCTACTCACTAATTAATCGAGGCATCCCCCGCGAGCTTGAGACGTAATTGGCTCCGGGGGCAGTGGCCGTGTTTGTATTGGATGTAACAAATAGAGGAAGATAGATGGGACCAGGCCCAAAGGAGAAATCTGGACCAGGGGATGAACTTGGAATTGGGTTGCGAGCGATATCGCGAATGAACATTAGGGATACCCATGCTGAAATGAAAATTGACATTCTCTTTGGTCGGGTTTCGCTCATTTTTCTACGTAGAACTGAGGTCTGCTACGGCTTGAACGCCTTTATGACGCACTGGACTCCTACAATCCGAGGTATCAAGATGGTTCAGGCACAAATGAACCGTCCAACTTGGCAGCAGGACACGCCTAATGCGTTGCTGGAATTCCGCCACGACCCATTTCAACGGAACCCAACCCCCTCCACCCCGCCACTACAACATCAATGGAACCGAGACACTTGTATCCACGGGCGGCTGTGTTCGTGGTTTTCAAAGGCGTTGTCGGGGCGTGTCTCAAATAATAAGGTGCTGGTAACCAGAAGATAAGCCAGATGCCGGCGTTGTGGGGTGGGGAGGACGAATGGAGACGCTGGGACTGTTGTTATCAGCCCGTCATGTTTCATACGAAAGAGGAAACTACAACCGTCAGTGTTTCTGGCCTAGTTCATGGCTTGTGGGTTTTCCAGTTAAGGGGTTTCCGCGAGGAATGTCGTTTTCTTGATCGCCTTGCTATCTAGATTGACTCAAAGACGCACGTGTGCAGGCTTCTTGTTCCAAGCTGTATTCATTAATCCAACGAGTCTCAAACTCTGCAATTATAACCAGAGGTGACATCAGCCCTTTCTATCGGGGGCTTGACCAATCATTTCATACTGAAGGGTTCTAGGACACAGTGAGAATTGACAGAAAAGAAACAAAGGTTTTATGATCAAATTAAAAATGTTGTCTGGTCTATTAGACTAAAAATGTGTCCGCAGGTCCAAGGTGCTGTTATGCCGATATGAGATGAAATACAATTACAACCCGTCACTCCAGTTCCAATCCTAATTGTCAATTATTGTATCCCACCCTTGAATAAACCCAGCCAGCGGCGGCATAGGCCCGAGAAGAAGTAACCAAAAAACCAGTGTGCACCAAACGCCATGCCAGACCTGACCCCCAATTCAAAATCAGACGGGGTGGCTTTTCGGGAATGAAATAAGAACGGTGATAGAAAAACTGTCTCAAGAGCAGTTGAAGCATCGGACGTCGTAGAGCGATCCGGGTCCGTCTTTCATAATGTCCTTGATGAAAAAGGCCTCCTCGTTGAAGAGGGTACAGTGGCCCTCGAGATAATTAAATGAATAGCATTTCGTGTTGAAACAAGCGCGAGCACACTCTTCCACGGTTTTGGCGGGGAGCTCGCGAGTCCGGTAGCGCTCAGCATCAGCAGCCGAGGGCACCCGAGCGCAGGGGTAGTTTCGGCTGGCCTTTTCTAGATATCCGCACTTGAGACGGTCGCCGGGAGGATAGTTGCCCTTGTTGATTACGTTGGGGATGCTGATCCGGACTTGGTCGTGCTTGGGCTGGCGCCGGAACACGGGGTTCGCGTCGGCTCCGGAGATGGAAGAGATGGCGAGGGCGAGGGTGATGGTGATGAGCTTGAGGGAAGGCATCCTTTTGGAGGGTGAGCTGGATTTGGTTTCAGAAACAATTAGGAGAGTCGATAATGGTGAAGTTAGAATGTCGAGTTTTTTCTTTGGTTCTTTCTTTTTTGCTGTATTGCAAGGGTGGACGTGGCCGAGAGTAGATTGACACTACCACATGGGGTGCATGATGGCGCATTTATCTCTTCAGCACGGGGACCAAGAGGCCGTTCCCAGAACAGCAGGGGGGATGAATGCGGTGCACCCACTCGCCAATGGTCTCAGGCTTAGCCGGCAATTAGCGTCGATGCGGTGACGAGGGGATGCTAGAAATGTGGACGCGGCCGAATGTCTCAATGTAATCGGTTTGCTCAGTGCAGTCTCATTGGCCGTTGCCAGCCGCCAACGAACGTCCTTTTTTCAACAATGCCCTGCCTCCCCCGTAACTACCCTCGTGCCGCGAACAGCCCATGTCTCACGGAGGCGCCGCTTCCTTCTTGATGGTGTTCCACGTTGCACGAATTTGGGCGGCTTTCGCTTCTCCCGCTTGGTTTACCTCATTTTCAGCAACGTTCCTTGGTCGACATGATCGCTTTTAGCTGTGCCCCACGGTCCCTGCCGATTGAGGTGCATGGCATGAGGGTCCATTTGGGGATCCATCAATGACCGGGATCCATCTAGGTTCCAGGTTCGTCCTGGGCCCGAGCGCTTTCTAAAAAGGACCAAAAAGAAGTGCCTCTCTTTTCGTTGGAACATCTCAAAGTGGCGTGGACGCGATTGTTCTCGATCTCTTTATTAACTTCATTACTCATGGCAATTATTCCCTGATGCGCAACGGGCATTACTAGTTTTGCAATCCAGCACCTGGGCTTTGCTGTTCCCTCAACTCTCGCACGAGTCCCCTGCTAACCCAATCACTGATCGCCATGATTGTCAACATGGGGTTAACGCCACTGGCGCTGGGGAAAACGCTGGAATCTGCAACATACAAACCCTCAGTGCCCCAGACCTTGCCGTCCTCGTTCACCACTCCATCACTTGCTTTGGCGCTCATCCGACACGTGCCCATCTGGTGTGCAGCGCCATACGGCGTCTCTGGGGTTCGTGCGGGACAAGCCTCCAGCTTCTTGAGCCACGCCTGGAACTTATCATCCATGATGCCAGTATCGGAGAATCGATCATTCTCGGATGTTTCGCTGGCTTCTTCGCGGATGAACGGTTCAAGTCCTTGTATGCACGGGTGAATCTCCAAAGCACCCTGGACATACAGGATCTTGGATAAAGCAACAACTCCTGTCTTGATATGGCCGCGATCAAACGACGATGGAGTGTATATGATTTGGGGCTCCCCAGATTCCCTGTCAACTGATACAGAACCCGTATCACGATCGCGTGCCATGGCGAAGTACATCTCCATGTGTCTATACTTGGACGCCAGACGTTTAAACTCCAGGCCATCCGTCCAATTAAACCACGTGCAACTCATGACAGGCTATAAATCAATGTCAGAGGGGTACAGAGAAATGTCACTCGGGGCTAATACTGACCACCATGGCAGTGCGTTCCAATTTTGCGCCGTGACCATTACCATCAAGATTATCCAGGCCATTGACTACTGCAGTCGTTGTTCCCCCTAGTAACCGTCAGTGTCGCATTCTAATGTTGATGATTCAAAGAGTCCAAGATACCTTCCCAAGGTCTTGCATCCTCCTTGAAGAACCCTGCTATCAAAGACGCAGGGTGTAAATAAAGATTTCGCCCTATTTCTTTGTTCTATCCCTCAAGTCAGCGTCTGCCTCGCAATTGGAAGGCTCCAGGAACGAACCTTTAATCCACTATTCAGTAGAAGAACCGGAGACCGCAGGGTTCCTGCGCTGACAACAACTCGCTTTGCTTTGACAACCACTTTTTGAGGGGCTTGGCCTTTCTCTGGCCTGGCCGTGTATATGCCTTCTACACCTATGGCCCTCTTTTTCCCATTGTCAGTCTCAAATATGATCTTTTCCGCGCAGAATCCCTCCATAAATTTGGCTCCCGACTTTGCGGCATCCGGGAACCATCCATTAACGGGGCCTTGCTTCTCTCCCTGACCGCATCCCAGGGGGCAATATCCATCGCTGTGCTCGTGACCCCCTGAGTTCTGGGGCACTGCCTTTGCATCAAATCCCAATCTTCTTGCCCCTTCGAGCAAAGTCCGGTTGCCGTGGTTCTGAACAATGTGTTTATCGCTCACGCCCATTTGATCTGAAACCCGATCAAGGCATGCTTGGAAATCGATTGTGTTGAAAAGCTTTAGGCCTCGGGCCTCCGACCATTCTTTACGCACGTAGCTTGGAGTCTGAAGACTGGCGCTCCAATTGATGGTCCCACCTCCCCCGAAGCAGGACCCCGCGAAGACGCTGATGGATCCATCCTCGGAGGACATCATGCCTGCTTGGTCGAATACACTGAAGTAGAACTCGTTCTGTTCAAGGGGCATTGAAGTCGCAGGGAAGTAGAGGCCCTTCTCTAGCACGAGAACTTTGAATCCAGCAGCGGCGATGTTCTTTGCTGCAACACCAGCGCCGCAACCAGAACCAACAATAACCACATCAGTCACAATTTCAACTGGCACTTCAGATGAATCAACGTGGGCAAATTCAAATGGGTATACTTTTGGCGAACAAGGGGGTGGGCTCTCTGGAAATCCGGAAAGTAGATTCAAGGTTGGGCTTGTTCGGAGAAACGTGTTCTTCGCCATCATGGTGAATTGCTTAAATAGCACACGGAACATGGACAACGAGCTTGTGCTCCATGAGCGAATGATTCGGCTACGCTCAGAAATGGAGAGCTGTGTGAAGGGGGTGAGGGTACCTGTGAAAATCAAGCTCCCAAAACGAGTTCTATCAGGGTGCATATTTATCAGTGACTGACTGAGGAGCATTAACAGTGATCTAAAAAGCATGAATTCTTACTCCATGATTGACATCAGGAATGCGAGGCCGTCGCGCTTTTTGGGGGGCAATATCGACAGCGACCTTTCCAATGTGTCCTTGAATTTTCCAATTCGAGAAGGGGACTCTGCAAGAAATGAATCCAAAAGGGTTGTGTCTGAGATATCCAGGACCGTGTTTTGGCGGAGATGGGAGACTGTCGAGTCGTATTCTGCCTCAGTAATAGTGGCAGATTCTGGCTGGGACGACACGCCCTTCTCCAATGGGGGCAGAATGGCATCCATGATGGCCATCATAACCGCCCACTGAGCCTCTGTGAGCGGCGACTGGGTTGCTTTAGCTGGCGAAGACGACATGTTGATGTGTTCCGACCGGAAAAATTATCTGTCTCACCAACAAGAATACGGAGAGTTGACGTGCAACGTCGTACGGGTCGGGAGGGGAGGTTAGAGAACGGATTTACATGGGGAAAGCGCACAGGCAAAAAAGAGAAGTAGGCGACTTTAGGGGGACTTTTTCTCATTGGGATTTGCGAGATTCTAAAATAGCGTCCAGCAGCCAACAACTGAGACACGGCGGCCTGGTAGAGCCAGTCAAGGATCAAGTGTACAATACCTCAACCCAATCGCTCAAGGGTCAGGTCGCAGAAGCCGCAGAGGTTGCAGATTGAGAAAGAAAGAAAAAAGCAACGAAGATATGAGACTGGAGAAAGGCCTATGGCATGGGTTTACGTTGTGACATCGGAGCAAAAATCACGAGAAAAGTGCAACGATTCACTCCCTCGCACTAAGATCGAACCAGCATACCTAGCATAAGGGGGTGGTTGCCATGCATAGCTAGCCCGCCTTTGGCGCTAAGCGACGGTGGAAAATGGAGCCAAGGCAAATATGGACTGAAACGTTTGCGCCCCCGGTTCCGGTTCAACTAAGAGATGCTGATTCCGCCTTGTTTAGTCCTTGATGTGCAATCACTACTCCGGCTTCCAACCAAGACTGCCCGTGGCCGGCCATCGTGTGCGTGCGTATGTGTGCGTGTGTATCAAGCATCGACGGCACCAGATATGCCCATGACGTAAATAGTCAGCACCAAAAACGCCTCGGCACGAAAATAAATCCTAAAAGAGAAAAAAGGCAAACCCAAAATAAGAGGAATAAAGAGAGGCCAGGTAGCCCATGACCAATTGGGCAGTGGTTTCGCAAGCTGAGTCGAGTATCATGCGCAACGACGCAGAGACTACGAGTGCATCAGATTCAGCCAGCCACCAGCTCTAGATTATACCACTCATTGCGTTCATGTGCACATTTTTACGTATTACGCGATTTCTTTTTCTTTTCGCTTTCTTTTTCTTTCGCCATAAAACAAAGTGGAAGAGAGGCGACTGCAGCAATTCCTGCGGTCTATCTACGAGTGGGTCGGATCTCTTGGACGACGTCACGACTTCTAAATCCCCACAGCCCAACTGCAACATGATGGAAGGATGTTAATCGGGACGAGAATCTTCAATTACTGGCCCGTATTTCAGGGCTTCTTGCAGATATTATCTGATCTTATCCGCTCGTTGACGAAAATAGGCTCCCAATAACTAATTGGTTTCATTCCGGTCAACCCATGGGCTCCTGAGATGTAAGCGTGTGGCTAGCTCAACACGATAACGCCCGCGTCCAATCTGAAGTCTCATAACCCGATTTCTCCGCGCAAAAGGTCATAATATGAAAGAGTCGCCCGACTGCAATTAGTGGGCAACCATGGGGCCCATGGAGTCGTTCTTGGGACCTTGTCGCTCTGGCATCTGCAGATTGGTTTGGGCGTTAGCCGCGAGGCAAGTCTTGTAAATGGGAGGGAAGGTTCAAAGCGAATTTTACTAACCTCGCTAGTCTGGAGAGATCCCTTCTCTAGGATCTTCTTGATGACCTCGTCATCCACAGCAGTGCCGAATTCGCTCTCCAGTGTGCCCTTGGCAGCGGCGTCATAGGTGCCCTGTACGCCTTGACTGTGAGGGGTTCGTCAGTCATTGCACAAAGATATCTGAGAATTCAAGGGATTTGGATCATATGTGGGGACCAGGGAAGGAAAATCCCAGCTGCTGACACAGCTTAAGATAATATGATGGCGAAAGCAGTGAGCTTGGCTTAGTGGTGAACAAGCCCTCGTATGTGAAGGCACGTATCATCCATCGCCATCTGTACGCATCCATTGTACAAAAGCGGAGAAGAAGCGGGGGTGGCTTACTTGTGTGTGCGGAAGACCTTGAAGGTCGAAATGAAGTGTGCCAAAGGGATGGTGCGGTCGCCAGAAGTCCACTTCTTGTAAGTATCAACGTCGTCGATGAAGACGAGGTAGTCGTCTTGGTTGCCCTTGTAGTGGACCTTAGCCTGGGTGGTCTCGCCGCGAGCCATGATGTCTAATGGTCAGAGTGTGTGAAAGTGTGGTATTGGTAAGTTGTCGCGTGAGCGAGTGTCGTGTTATAAGTTTCTTTCTCCTGTATAAGTAGGGAGAGCGAAGATTGGTGTATCGTTGGTGGTATCTCAGAGAAGAGTGCAGTCGAGTGTTGATGATATTGGAAGTGCAGAAGATGAGAAAGGGAAGTGAGGGGAAGTGCGAAGTCAAGGTTTAAAAGAAGCTCGACGAGGAGAAGGAGGAGAGCTCGCACAGCTAGTGACCGGGAAGCTACGTCATAGCAAACGTCAAGACCATCATCACTGTTCGGGGTAGATACCTGATACCTGGGGCAGGCGTATGGCAGGGGGTGTACCTACAGGCACAGATGGCTGAGCGCAGTGGGTGGATACCCAGAGAACAGCGTCTCTCAGGGCACGCGAGCTGCCCAACCCCGCTAAAACAGCCCCGCGCTCATGTTCCTGCATGGCAAGTTTGCAAAACCCATTCGATTTACGTCACCATTCTGCCCGGTTTGATGACGGCTCAGTCAACTCTGGTGATGAACCGCGTGCCAATTGATCCACAATCGGTCATTGCCTTCACCGACCTCCTCAGCCCAAAGCCTCCCTGATATTCCTTGATCTTCTATGGAATCTTGCTCCACATCAGGCCTGGGCGCAAGCGGGCGCGAGCATTCTCGCTAAAGTCCAATGACGGAGGCTCACATCCAGTTACGTCCTCCAAGTCAATTTTCGCTCGGACAATAACAAAGTAAAGTGGCTATTCCATTGTTATCTAGCTCTTCATTGGCCTCTCAGATGGCTAATGATGGTATCAGCGGAGTTTGACCTGCCAGGTTGGAGCTACGTATCTTGCTTCCAGTCACTCCTCCACCAGATCCCACGGTTATTGCCCATGATTTCATATTTATGGCTAGTTAAAAACGCGAGATTCTCGACCATGCATTCCAAGTAGCGCGTCTAGACTACATGGGTGTCTTGTGGTCAGATATAATCACCATCTAAACAACGTTGGTTGGTCTCGTTTCACGCATATATATACTTCTTGAGATGAATAAATGGCTATCTAATACGCGCAGATTTGAGACTTGATATATTATTCAGCTGGCCAGTACGTGAAGCGTTTAGCAAAGATTGAGCCAATCCAATCGGCCTTCACATTGTATCCAGATCCATAAAATGCTTCCACGAACTTAACTATACTGTGGCAAGCGAGCTATGGTGATTGCGTATGCCAGACCGACAAACAACTCTCCTCCTAATTGGGCATGGCTGAGCCTCTTTCAATTCTTTGCACAGGTACTTTAGTGAGCAGGGAGTAGTTCCAGGCACAGCGGCAATACCAGATTCTAAGCACCAATGCCATGACATTGGAAACAGCCCAATGTCCTCCGCCCCCCGACCACCAGGAGCAGATGCAGAATTACTTATTATAAGCCACTGTGCGAAAGCCAGAAGCCTTGCTATACCAATACACCATACTTTTAACCACAGTTGGTCCAACAAATCGCACGAGTATAAATAGAAGCATAGCTCATACACTTAGTATCAAGTCGCAACCCATGTGGCAAAGGATCCAGATCCCAAGTACCGCCAGGTCAACCGCTCCCCAGGTCACCTTGGCCTGGAATCCCATTTTGAGTCAATGCCTAACCTATTAAAGCAACAAGGGCAGATTTTCACACGAAACGCCGGTTTTGTTTTGCATAACCTTGTCTTGTGCGACATCAGCTCATGCGCAGTGCGTCATCATCTGGTATCAGTAGTACTAAGTTAGATTCGTGCTCTTAAACATGATGTCAACCGTAGCAGCGGCTGCTCTGAAGATGCATAGTGAGAGTTTTGGGGCAATATTGCCATATCTCGAATGACCGTAGAGCCCCTGTTGGCTTTGGTACAGACTGAACGAGAAGCGTTTTAGGAAACCAAACCGAGCACCTAGCTAGACAATGTGATAGAGTACCCGAACGTCGCATAGATAAGAAATTTTTAGTGCTTCTCAGCTAGCTCGTGCAATCTTCACTACCCCATCCTCTTATTTGTGAAGGAGTAGGTAGGCAGGTGCGCTTGCGCATTGGTTGGGATTGCAGTTTTTTTTTCAGCACTATAACTGTTACACCCAGGGATGCGAATCCCAGTCATTATATGTTCTTTAATGACGTTATGTTCTATTTTGCCCAAAATATTGTGAGTGTAGCAGAGGTAAACGCAAGACTCTTCCAATTCTGAATTCAGACACTAGATATAACGAAAGAATACAGCAGTGACAAAAATAGTATCGATGAAATGCATGTATTCAAGGAATACCGCTTTCTCCTGAGAGTAGCTATGTAAAAAGGTGACCTGATCATGAACCGCCTTCATCAAATTTGAACCTCACTTGGTACACTGTTCCGTCCTCATCAAAATGCTCTGTGTGAGCGATCTGGAGAGAGGCGTACTGAGGATATAGGTTCTCTTTTGCGAAATGGCAATCACATACGACCATAGCTCTCAGAAAATACGGGATCCCGTCCGCTCTCCCATAGTCAAGCTGAGAAGCGGTGAATTAGTACTCGGGTCGGTGACGACCGGGGAATCCTCGCTGTTGTATGTTTGTTTTTCTTTTTGCCATTTTGCCTCTAAGCATGACCCACAATGGGCCTTTTCTTTTTGAATGCGAGCAGAATCATGACAAGAAACTGGATTTCGAAGTGTCAATTGACGGGTGCTAATACGGGTAGCCTATCTTTGTCAAAAGACTAGCTATCTTAACAGAAATGAAAACACTCGTCGTGTATTTATGCACGTTGACTCGACAGCTGTACCAAGTCAAGTTAGTCTCAGATCTCAAGGCTGTCCAAAAGTAACACAAGAAAACCAGTTATAATTCCAGAAAATCTAATAAGCATCTCATTGTAAGAATCAAATAGCTTCTGGGTTATTTATTTCGCATTGCTTCATTTCCTTCTTTGGGGAATGGGCGGTCTCATCGCAGACCACTCTCAATTTGTCAATTTGTCGGCTTGGTGTTGTCGTCCACTCGCCGCCACAGGCCAGCAGCCACGGGCCCAGCAGCCACGGGCCCAGCAGCCCCGCGTATTATCTAAGCAGAGCAGGCTGCGGGCGGACGACGTGGATTTGGCCGACTCGGCCACGCCAGACCGTGTTTGCCTGTCTCGTTGCAGTGCACCGCCGGTACGTACCACCCAGGTAGCTCCAGCCCCAGGCCAGGCTAGGTACCAGGAGCTTCGTCAATCCATCAACCTCCAACTCCACCATCGACCATCACGATTCCCTTCCCTCCCCCGCGGAACCAACCCCGACTGTTTCCTACGCCCTCTGCACACAGGGAATCTGACGGCTCACGACTAGCTGCGATTCCTCGACGCTCTCCCAAACATTGACAAGAATCTCTTGATCGAGCCCCCCTCAACCCGACCTCGCATCGCCGCTTCCGTCTAGGTCCCAGCACCAGAGGCCACCATGGTACGTCCCGCCCATCCTCGATGATGCCTCATCCGCCTGCTGCTTCCCGTGCTGACCTCCATCTTAGTCGTCCCCCTTCTCAATAAGTCCGTCCTCTCCCTCTCGCCCAGCTACCCTCCCTGCACCCTCATAGCTCCGCTCCGCCCAAAAGCTAACCTCCCTCGCCCATCACAGACGGCGGCGCCTGCGTCGCCATGGTCGGCAAGGACTGCGTCGCCATCGCCTGCGATCTGCGCCTCGGCCTCCAGGCCCTCACCGTCTCCAACGACTTCCCCAAGATCTTCCAGTACGGCGACGTCTTCCTGGGTCTCACAGGCTTGGCCACCGACGTCAGCACCGTCAGTGACCTGTTCCGCTACAAGGTCAACATGTACCGCCTGCGCGAGGAACGCCAGATTGCCCCCCGCACCTTTGCCAACCTCGTCTCGTCCTCCCTCTACGAGCGCCGCTTCGGTCCCTACTTCGTCTCCCCCGTCGTTGCCGGCCTCGACCCCAAGACCAGCCAGCCCTTCATCTGCGGCTTCGATAGCATCGGCTGCATCGACTTTGCCAAGGACTTCATCGTCTCCGGCACTGCGTCTGAGCAGCTCTTCGGCATGTGCGAGAGTCTCTGGGAGCCCGATCTGGTACGTTTGTCTCCATTATTATGATTATCATTATTATTATCATCATCATTATCTTCAGGGAGCTTGGTGTCATGGCCCCTCGACTTGAAGGACGGCCCCTGCCAATAGACAGCTGCTAACATTTGTTGCTCAACAGGAACCTGATGCCCTCTTTGAGACCATCTCCCAGGCTCTTCTCAACGCCGTCGACCGTGACGCCCTCTCCGGTTGGGGTGCCCACGTCTACATCATCGAGAAGGACAAGGTCACCAAGCGATTACTAAAGGGCAGACAAGATTAAACTGGCGTTTAGAAACTGGACTGGAAAGCCTAGACAACGGTGCGAGGCGGTGGGATTTGCATCATGTATGAATAGATACTCGGCAAACTATATTCAAAGCTGGGTAATGACAGTGCAAAACAAGCACGTTCAAGCAAACGAACCCTCGAACTCCGACATGACCAGGCTGCCTATCCGTGTCAGCATATAGACGCGAAGCAAATGAAGAGTCATGATGTGCACGAAATCCCATTTCATTTCTTAGAGTATCTTAATTGCATCATCGTACAAACAGAAGGACGATCCAGACTGCGGGATCAATGCCCTCCGCTCCATCTCCAGCTTGTAGTAACTTGGCTATGGTACATTTCAGGCATCTAAAACTAACTATCTAGCTTTGGGCCAGTTGCGCATCTTTATTTCTACTTTCTTATGTCTTGTTTTTGCGTCTATTGTTCTTTCTTTGTCTTGAGAGAATCGACATTTGTCGTTTGCACGAAAAACTGCCTCTCAGCAGCCTTGAGGACCTCGTCAAGGAGACTGGAAACCCGAGTTAGTACTGAAACATGATCAAGACGAGGGATATGGGCGATTCAACTTACATGACGGGTGCACTAATGACGACGACTGCCTTCCACTCGTTGACGTTCAAGGGAAGGATGGCGAACAAGCCCTGGAGGAAAGGAATGTACAAAAGGGCGAAGTGCAGAGCCATAGACAGGGCGATGGCGTAGACAAGCATCATGTTCTTCCACAGGGGCAGAGTAAGCAGCGACTCGCTGGACGAAAGAGCATTCATGGCATTGAACATCTCAATAGTGACCAAGATGGACAGAGAGACGGTCGAGGCAGACTTGGCCATGTCATTGGAGAACATCTCGCAACCAATCTCAGGGAAATCTGCCGAGCAGTGGTGGAAGCGGGTCAGATGGCGGAAGCTGATCTGAGGACCTTCGGCGTTGAACATGAACCACCAAGCGTAGCCGGCAACCGTGGCGAGGCCAACGTAGGTACCGATAATCAGGTAGCGGAAGAAGAGCCAGCCACCGATGAGAGCCTCGTCACGCTTTCGGGGGCGGCGCTTCATGATGTCATGGTCGGGGGGGTTGAAGGACAAGGCAGTGGCAGGGAGACCATCGGTGACCAGGTTAACCCAGAGAAGCTGAACGGGAACGAGAGCCTCCGGCATACCCAGAGCGGCTGTCAAGAAAATAGACACGACCTCGCCAATGTTGGATGAAATCAGGTAACGGATGAACTGTTGGGTGTTGTTGTAGATGGAACGACCTTCCTCAATGGCGACTTCAATAGTGGCAAAGTTGCTATCGGCGAGCACCATGTCGGCAGCCAGCTTAGACACATCAGTTCCAGAACCCATAGCAACACCAATATCAGCCTTCTTGAGAGCCGGGGCATCGTTGACACCGTCACCTGTCATGGCAACAACCTCGCCCAGAGACTGGAGAAGATCAACAAGCTTGGACTTGTGGCCAGGTTCGACACGGGAGAAGAGAGAGGCCCGCTTGGCAGCCTCCAACTGTTCGCTGGCGGGCAACTCATCAAACTCGCGACCAGTGTAGCTCTTTCCGGTAATGTCCTCATGCTCGCCAAAGACGCCAATCTGTCGGCAGATGCTCTCAGCTGTGTTGCGGTTATCTCCAGTGATGACAATGACACGAATACCAGCATCCTTGCAGCGCTTGATGGACAGGGGGACTTCAGGTCGAGGGGGGTCCAGCATGCCAACGAGGCCGAGAAAGGTCATGTTCTGTTCAAGCTGTGCGTACTCTTTGGTGGTCTTGGCATTAAGGAGAGGGTCGCTGGTGACATTGTCGATGCTAGCCAGAGCGATGACGCGGAGACCACGGTTACCATATTGAACAACCTCGTCCATCAAGAGATCAACCACCTTGCGGCTGAGAGGAACCCTCTTACCGTTGGAACCAACGAGAGTGTGCGAGCAACGATCGATAACCGACTCGGGGGCGCCCTTGACAAGGAGCTTCTTTTCGGTTCCACTGCGAACAACGACCGACATGCTCTTCCTGTCACGCGAGAATTCGTAAGTGGCAAGGCGAGGAAGCTCCTGCTCGTACCGGGTGCTGGCGTAGTGAACACAGTCTTCAGGGCGGGTATCAGCGGGCGCACAGGGGCCAATCTTTTCAACCAAGACTCTCAACGCGCCCTCAGTGGGCTCGCCAATCTGAGAGAAAGTAGCAGTGCGAGAATCATAACCAAGCTGGGCATCGTTACACAACGCAGCGACTTCAGTCATTTGTCGGATGGTGGCGGAGGACTGGTAGAGGTTTTGGACGACTTGGCCATTGGATTTGATGGCACCTCGGGGGGCAAAAGTAGTACCTTCAACATCCAGTTCGACCAGGTCGGTGCCGTTGTCGTTGAGATGGACAATCTTGTTGACACTCATCTGGTTGGTGGTCAGGGTACCAGTCTTGTCGGAGCAGATAACGCTGCAGCTTCCAAGAGTCTCGACAGAAGGCAGGCTTCGGACGACGGCGTTCTTAGCAGCCATCTTCCTGGTTCCAAGAGCCAAGCAAGTGGTGATGACAACAGCCAGACCTTCAGGGATGGCGGCGACACCAAGAGACACGGCAATCTTGAGGTAGTAGATGGCGCCCTTGGTCCAGGATCCATGGCTGGGGTCATTGAAGTTGGGAATGTTAATAAGCCAGACCAAGATGCAGATGACAGTAATAACCTTGGCCAAACTATCGCCAAAGTCGTTCAGCTTCTGCTTGAGGGGAGTGGGCTCGGAGATTTGAGCCGTGATGCTCTCGTGGATATCGCCAATGGCGGTGTTGGATCCAGTTAAGGCGACGACAGCCTTGGCACGACCAGTGACAACAGTTGTACCAGAGAATAGCATGTTGGTTTGGTCCTGAAGCACAGCCTTGCTGTCGTCGACGACGGCCTTGGCATCCTTGCCAACACTCTCGCTCTCGCCCGTGAGGACAGCCTGGTCGACGGCGAAGCTGTTGCTCTCGATGGAAATCAGTCGGCAGTCGGCGGGGATACGATCACCAATTGAGACAGTGACAATGTCGCCAGGGACGAGTTCTTCGGCCTTGACTCGCGAAACATGTCCTTTGTTGCGCACCACGTTGGCTTCGTTGGCCGAGTATTCTTGCAGAGCAGCGATGGCCTTTTCGGCGCTGCTCTCCTGGGAGACGCCAACGACGCCATTGAGGATCAGGATAGTGAGAATCTACATTAGACGCACAGGGTTAGTGCCCATTTGTGGCAGGATGAGGGGAGGGGAAGGTTTGTGCGAGGTGGACTCACGACCGCGGGATCAACGAATGCGCTCCAGCCCTCCTCTTGGTCGAAGAGAGCCAGGACAAACGAGACGGCAGCAGAACCGAGGAGGATAATGACGAGTTGATCCTTGAACTGCTCAAGAACGAGCTCCCACAGAGGAGTTGGGGGCTCTTCGGGGATTGCTGCAGCCAGGTCAGTGTGAGACTCTCTCGGGGTGCGGTCGCGGGGCTGTCGCGGGGACTGGCGTACCATTGCGGCCATGCTTGCTGCGCAGTTCGGTGACTTGCGCATCGCTTAGGCCAGACACGGGGTCTACATTGAAGTTGGCGAGAACCCGCTCGGCGGGCTGGGCGAAAGCGTCTTCCATGGCCAGTTCAGCGCAGCGCGCGTGCGGCGGACCGTCGAGACGGGACGTCGGCAGGAAGTCGAGGCAGGTTGCGGCGGCCACTTAAGCTGGGACCGGGGACGATACAAACGCAGGTACTAATGGATCGCAATAGGTGGGTAGGGGGAAAAAGACAGAAGGGAAGGACACGAGGCCAAGGCCGGAAGAGAAAAAGATGAAGTTTGAATCAGTGGCCCGTCATGGCACACAAGAAGGCAACTGCTGGATTTGTCACGGCGGCGACTCGATGAGAGAGAGGACCCACGCACGTGGCAGGCGACAATGGGATTCTGATTTAGGTCTGGTGGTAGATCGCGAGCCTCAGTTGTTAAAAAGTCCAACGTGTTCGTTTGGCCTGGGTCGTCGGCCCCGGATCCCGTTTAGTGCTAGCCCATGCCCTGCGCTATCTAGGTTCCAGTATGCAGGCCTTCTGGGTAAGGGCTCTGCCGCCTAGAATGTGCTGTGTCACGGCCGCGGTCCGCCCTGCTGACATCCACGACCGGGGCCTTGCAGCCCACTGAAACGCACTGGCCAAAAGCCACATTTGACATTTGGCCTCTGGAGCAGTAGGCATCGGCCTACTAACTAGTAACCCCTCCACCCACGGGCGTCGCTCGGGTGTCATCCACTCGTTGCCCGTTTGGACCATTCCCCCAGTGCGCGCACTGCCATTGCCAAGTTGGAGATGCCGGAATGGCCGACCTCGGACCCACCAGGTGATGGCCATTACGGATCACAGATCCAGACTAGGTAGCTGATGGATGGCCGGCTGAGATTGGACAGATGGCCTCAAACATCGGTCCAAATTCAAACGCCGACGTCTTCCCCATGGATTAGGGCCAGGACAACTGCAGTCGCAGGTGCAGGTGCAGGCACAGGCACAGGCACAGGTACAGAGGGGCACAGGCAACCCCCAACGTCACCACAACCCACCCAGCACCTACTACCACCACACACAGGCGCTCTAGCTCGCAAAATAAATAGCACACAGAGAGCTTTGACATGAATTCCACATTATCAGCCATAGCGGAATCGCCTTCGCCAGCTCAGGCAACACCAAATATATAAAACAACCCCAAATGGTTTTTTTATACATTACTGCTCAAATGATTTGTTTTTCCAAAATATCATGGCTTTATCCATTCTTTATAGTAGTATTTCCTGTTACTTGTTGGCATTCACATCCTCCTGCACATCTTATTTCGTCAACCAGCATTCATGACACACAGTGTGCCCTTTAGCTTGCGACCCGCATAGCGGCCCAGGCAAGGACGATCCAAGCCTTCCAAATGGGGCTTGACGCAAGTGAGCTGCGCCCGCCAACCAATCTTCTAAGCGCTTCTGGGACGGTTCTGGGGTGCCGAGACTACGATGTGCCGAATTGGCCGGGCCCGACGTTTGAAGTTATCCAACCCACTCACTGCCAAGAAGCAGCAAGTCGAGATGTGAGACAATCCAACCACCAACCGCATTCCCTCTCGGCGCCTCGTTTTCATTCCAGCTCACTACCGCAACTTTAGGGACTTTGGTGCCCAGATCACCTTTTCTGGTAATTGTGTTTTCTTCTCATCAGCTGGCACCACCGGTACCCAAGTAACACTGCCCTGCGCACCAAACCGGAAGGTAACACATCTCGCCACCTCAACCAAACTCCTCCCCAACCTTGTTTTCAACACGCTCTGGTTGCACAGCTATGCGTCACTCCTCCAGCCATTTATCGTCATCTGCGTACCCTGACCAAGTCAAGCTTATGCAAAACATGAGACAAACCCAGACAGCGCGCGAGACAATCAGGTGGCTCTGCCCTGAAAGCTGTCTCGACAACTCATCACACCGTCTCCATCCAGCCGGCTATTTTCTCAGACATCAATTAACCTGCCGCTCATTTAATCATAGTCTCCTCTCCTCCAGTATAGCATTCAACACCGGTGAGCTTCGTAGACGGTCTGCAGGGCACTGAGTTGGGCAGCAGGATACATCCTGTAATGCCGGCAAGAAGTTTAAACATGGCCTCGAGGATCACCCCGGTCCAGTCACTCCAATCCCAGTCCATTCATAATAAAGCTACAGCAAGCCATGAGGTTATCGAGATCCTATTCCATATCCCGATCCGAAATATCACTCGTGAAACACTAAAAAAAAGCCCCATGCGGCCACGGACACGAGATGCCTCAAAAGCCCTGTTCCGCAACCTCGTTTTTTTCTCATCTGCATCCCACCTCCGGGGCCTTGCCCTTCCATTTTCCAATCACCCTATGCCCCCTCTTCCCCGGGTTCCCCAAACTTGTTTCTGCTTTTCGCTGAGGCCCATCGGTAAGAACGCCGTCAGTGGTGCTACGTACTCGATGATGCACCGCACCAGTTCCACATCGCCGATGTTGTAAGAGTCTAGAGGTCCTGGCTCCCACATCTGAATGGTGATCATGAATCCCAATTGCCCAGGATTAACAAGGTAGTTGAAAGCCTCGGCCGGGTCCGACTTTGGGCAAGGGCGCCTCTATAACTGCCTCCGCGGTCTTCCTCAACTCTCCCCGAGACTGTTTTGGGAAGGCCCGCAAAAGTGCCATTTGGGATACAATTGCGTTATCCTTCAGTTAAGACTTCCTTGCCGTGTCATATCTTGTTTTGTTTACCGCTTCTCGTATCGTTACTGTTTTCCACTTCTCGTATTCCGCTTCCACCGCGGATCGCCATCATGCTTTGAATAAGAGCGAGCATTCACGCTGCCCTTTCTTTTCTCTATATCTGATGTCTTGGAACTGGTTTTGAAATATTTCTTGGCATCTCTCTCCCCCGACTGACCCTCAGTATGGCGCTCGCAGACCCGCCGCTCCTGTCTTGCACCCACCGCACCCATACCAGTTCTATCCATACTTCACAAAATCCGAGCTGGACAGAAATACCCCTTCTAAGGATAAATGCTACTGAATCTGAGGGGTCCATTGATCATGTTGAGAGATCGACTGAGTTGGCCAGCCGTCATTATAAGAAATTTGACGCTCTCGCAAACTTGGAAAATGTTCAGCGTTTTGGCATGCTTCAAGAGAAGGCACCGGACACAGGAGGCTCAACCATTGCGTTTCCCCAGATACCCCTCGATTACTTTAATAGTCCTCATACAACATGTTCTGGGAATCCAACACCAGGTCATAAAAAGCCTTTTCAAAAATGGATGAGATCATTGCATCGTCGCGCAACTCACAGACCCGCGGTACGGGAAATCAATGGTGACAGTTTATCGTGGAAGCACCTCAAACCTGACAATACGAATCGGAAAGGTCTGCGCCGAAGATTTCGGAATCTAAATTCAACCTCGGGATCGTCATTTGGTTTCGTCTCCGCTGTGCAAAGTGCTAGTATCAGTCTCGCCAGTGCCAGTGCTGTGACTCGATCCCGGAAAAACGCCAACCGCTCATATTGGCCATCGGAGTCGGACCACGACAGCCAAGCGTCTATGTGTGATCTTAGGTTATCGGAAGACACCATTGCCATAGGGCATCCCATGCCTGTTGACGCAGCGGTCGCACGACGCTCATTACAACGACGACAGATTCTAGAGGAGCTTATTAGCACCGAGGAGAGCTACATTGGCGACGTTCGTTTTCTGATGAATGTAAGCAATTCACTTGCCTCTTACTTTGCCATCACCTAACATTGGCCAAGGTCTACATAACAATTCTTGTTTCGCTACCAACCTTACCGATGAGACTACGATCTTCAATCAATCGGAACTTGACGGAAATCGTGGAACTCCATGAAGAAATTTTAGGAGATCTTCACCGCATCGTTCCACATTCCGAGTACACCCAAATAGACCTCTCTGTTCCTCTAGAAAAGCCAAAAGCCCATGAAATTAGCCACCATCGCTGGTGGAGCACTGATGCCGTCACTGAATCCAAAGCAGGGGATAGCTGGCTTCAAGATATCCCCGGAATGGTAGCTGACCCTCAAGTAGCTGCTGAAGTGGCTAAGTTATTCAGTAAAAAGGTATAATATTATTTGAACACCAAAAGTCTTTATTGATCAACCAGCATCTGTCGCTAATTAATGTTAGATGAATCGGTTCTTTATATATAAGGAATATGGGGCAAAATACGAGATGATGATCAAGGACGTTGCATCAGCCCACCATACCATGCCTGAGTGGGAAACATATCAGAAGGGACTAGAGACCCTGGCGTCGACATTGGGCTCTACCAGAATAAATAACGACAGGCCCAAGAAGTCACTAACAATTGGTGATTTGCTGGTCAAGGTTGGCTCCCGTATCCTTTCCAGCGTAATAAAACAAGTTGACATTTTTCGGCAGCCAATTCAACGAGTTTGTAAATACCCGTTGCTATTCGCAGAGCTTCTCAAGTACACACCCGTCTGCGACTGCCCCAATTCCCACATGGAGGTCGAAACCGCGCTCACGAGACTTCGAGAAGCGACAGCCGAGATCAACCGAGCCACTAGTGACGGTCACATGAAGGCCTCTCTGGAAAAGACATGGCTTCTTCAGGACAGATTAGTGTTTCCCGAGCGTGTTAGTTCTCAACAAGCTATGTTCTGGATAGTTACTAACTTTCAATCAGAGACTAGACGCCGCATCAAAAAATCATATCCGATCCTTTGGATACATTCAACTCTGCGGGGCGCTCCATATATGCTGGCAGGCCAATGATGGCATTCGGGGACAATACATGGTTTGTCTATTGTACCGTAGTGTCATCTGCCTAGCATTTGTAGGCAAGGTTGACCCAATATATACAATCCAAGCCTGCATTGACCTCAACACGGCTAGAGTTGAAGATGTCAGTAATGGGCAAGGCAAGTTTTCATTACCAAGAAGTCGTAGTTATGTCAGGAAACTAATTTTATTGACATAGGCCTACAGTGTAATACGGCACCGTTTTCTTGGAAGCTGGTGTTTGAAGGTGATCACCAACTGTACGAGTTGATCATGACAGCTTGTTCACCCAAGGAAGAGTTTGAATGGAGGTCGAGGCTATCTCAATCAACAAATCAAGAACGAGTCGCGACAGACGTCAGCATTTATCATACTCTATCTATGGATATGAAGAGTTTGGGTGCCGTTTTTGGAAGGCCGGGTTTGTAGCCCAACTGCGCATGAGCTCATCAAATCCAGCTAACACCAATCCAGGTACCATGGCTCGCAAAATTTCCATCCACCGTGCCACCACGGTTGGGCCAAAATCCCCCCTGTGTCAAGTCATTCTAAAGAACACAAGTGTGGCCTTGAATCATACTCAGTCTACGAAAAGCATCGGCCGCTCCCAATCTCTCTTAACTACCAATGCACGAATTCCAGTGCTGGCACCGCCTCTAAGCGAAAGATCACGATTGGAAACACTTCTATTGGATGTGTGGAGCCAAGATATCCTACCCCTTCCTGGAATGGCACTGAGGTCCCGGGGCGAACAAATAGTTCGTAATTCGGCATCATCGATGATGAGAAAGCTTGGTGTGTCTGGAATCACGGTCTCGTTTAACAAAAAACAGAACAGCAGTACCCAAGGGTTCCAGGAGTTTGAAAGATCAGAATTTTGTCACAGGGCCATAAGGCGGTCCAGTAAATCAAGTGACAGTGTACCTGATCGTGGCACAAGTACGTATTCCAGTATTAGGAGGTTATCGAAGCGTTCCAGGACCCAAGGTGCGATAATCAAGCATAGCGATGTTGACCATGACAAGGAACTCGAGGTTAGATGGATGGAAGAACCCAGAACTGTTCAAGTCTGCGATTTGCCGATGATTACTCTTTCTCCAAGGACAACTGAGGAGAAGGAGACTTCTGTATCACAGGCGTCAGCCATCGAGAGCCCTCGGCAAAGCTCTTCCCTCAGCTCCGACAAGTCTCTACTATTCTATGATCCGACGGAGGTCACAGGCCCTCCCATCATTGATGAATCAAAGGACTACAGTCGCCGATGGAGGAGAAGTCGACAAGAATGGAAAGACCAAGGGTTTCGTAATTTATTTCGTTGAAATGAACTTGCTAGCCAGTTGGGGTGGTAGGTATATTTATTTAGTCATCGTTCGTTTGAAGGGGTGATGGAGGCAGTATTGGACATAGACGTGGACTTGATATGAGCGAACGAGCGAACTACATTCATACACCAAGAACCTTGGCAGGTTGAGGCATTCCCCAGTGACCTAACCACTTGGGGGCTTCTCTTTTAGGGGTTGAAATGAAAATGCTCCGTAAAGCATGTAATAATTGAAGGTGGTTGGCACAGTAGAGGTTTCCTGGGTTCAGTGCATATCATAGTGATGTGTGCGGCTTGCATTCTCGTATAATTGTTTTCAGGCAACTCATCTAGTCTCAGACGGGTTCAGTGTTATCTTGAGTCTGTATCATTCACATCATGTCTATTAGCAAGTAAGTCTCACCGCGCCATGGCACCTCATCCAATTCATCAACAATTCGATTTAAATTCCATTAGGTCTTCCAAGTCCTAAAAAAAGAAATATTAAACGGAAAATATGAAAGTACACCGTGCCTGGGACTGATACTTCCATCCAGTGAGGTTTTTATGCGCGCTTGATTTGACATCTAGTGGTATACCGCGAGTCTAATAACCCTCCAATATCTCGCATAAGTTCAATAATCCAACCGACCACTGTACAGCAATGTTGAAAAAAAGAAAATGTAAAATAAGATAAACTATCCGAATTTATTATGAGAGATTCAGACATTACCCATAATTTTAATTTCATGACGTTGCCAGCTGTTTGAGATGTCATTTTGGGTTGATCGAAACGTATAGGGTAGGTCATCTCCTGGTTCAATCTAGAAACTACGGTGCTGACATAATCCCCCACCATGGCAAGGCCATGACGGAGGTCAACCGATCTTAGGCAACCCATCAAGCTGCGTCCTTGGCCCTTTGTCACTTTAAGGACAAAGGTTATACGTGTGATTTGTGTTCAACTGCGTCTCCGAATCACGAGCTGGCCTTTCAGTCAAATACCCCGGTGTCGCGACAAATTCCCCTCGAGAGAGATCCCCCCGCACTGCACACATCCCACCCAGCCACAGCTCCCCGCGCACTAGGTCCCCCAGCTCGCCCCCATTCGCATCATGGCTTCTCACGTTGTGGTGATAGCCACTGACCTACGCCGCGCGACCGTCAAGGTCACTCCCGGAACATACCTCACCGACGTCCTAGAAGAGGCCTGCAAGAAGCTGAACCTCTCCAGCGACAGATACCTCGTCAAGTAGGTCCTTCGCATCCTTGTCTAAGCTTCCGCTCACACACAACGTCATAGGCACCGACAGAAGCAGGTTGATCTTTCCGTTCCCTTCCGAACTTCTGGTCTCATCCCTGGCGCGAAGCTCGAGCTCGTCCAAAAGTCAAATACGCCATCCGCCATCCAGGTCGGCCTCCAGGTCCCGCCCCCAGAGGGCCGCGAAATCCCGGGTGGTCGCCTCATCCAGAAGTTCCCCAGCAACTTGACACTATGGCAAGTCCTGCGGCAGTTTGAAAGCGGAAAGGCAAGCGATGGAAGAAATATCAACATCACGGCCCGTGGTGTTGCCCAGACCGCCAATGGTACCGCTAGTGGCGGTGGCCAGCTCTACTACGAGATTCCGGTGCTGAACATTATGGGTCGGGAGATGGCCTCGTTTGCTGACTTCCAACGTACCCTATCACAACTGGGATATAACTCTGGAAATGTCCTAATCAGATTGTCGTATCGCAAGACGGACCAAACCTTGTTTCAAGCCATGGAAGAAATAAGCCAATTTTTTAAGGAAGATGAAGAGGAAAAGAGCGAGGAGACAAAGATCGAGAAGGAAACCACCAAGCCGGAAGAACCAGCCCAAGAAACAAAAGACCCTGTTCAAGATACACAAGATACCCCCATGGCCGAGGCACAGCCTGTTCCAACCAACGACCAACAGCCTGGCAAACAAGAAGAGAACAAAGCCCCGGAGGATGCTCCACTGGCCAAGGAAGATGAGATGGACGTTGACAAGACCAAGCCGGATAATCACCTTGAACCTGTCAATGTATTCCTCGCTCCCAGTGGCACCACACCTGCCGCTGCGCTCGCTGAAGTCAACGAGGCTGATTATATGCCCACCGTTGCCCATGCACAGATTCACCAGGCTCGTCTTCAGGAAAGCTCCAGAAACAAGCGACTTCTGTCAGATCAGGAACTCGAGGAGAAGGCTGCTGCAGAAGCCGCCAAGGTCGCAGCTATCAAATCTGTCCTTGTCAAGGTTCGTTTCCCAGATAACACTAGCAGCGACTGGCAGGTCGGACCGGCCGATAGTGGCCGCTTCCTTTATGACGCGGTAAGGCATGTCATGGCGCATGATGGCCAGCCTTTTCACCTGGTTCTCCCCGGAGGGAAGACAGTCATCAAGGATGACGACAAGCCCTCCAACAACCTGATCAAGACGTACAAGTTTTCCGGGCGCATCCTTGTTAATCTGGTGTGGGATGATGGTGTTCCCCCAACGGTGCGGAAACAGCCCTTTCTCAAGTCCAATATCGCGCAACATGGACAACAAGTCAAAATCCCCGAACCCATCGTGGCATCGGACGACAAGGCAGATGGCCCGGCCCTACCCAAGCTACAGAAATCTGAACAAGGCGAGGGAAGTGGTGACAAAATTGCTAAGAAGATACCCAAGTGGCTTAAGCTAGGCAAGAAGTAGGATGGGGCATATAGCATGGAAGGATTTATATCAAAATCATCAGATGGCTTTGCATATTGGGAGATTCACGTAAGGCGTTAGCTATCAGGGTCATTATACAGCTTTCGATGACGGGATAGTCTTTTTTTATTTATGTAGGGAATAGAAGGCGTTTGACACCTGACTTCACAGGACGAGCGGTTAGAGATGGCTTGGGACGCTGGGCGCTGTCGAGGTCGTCTTGTCACCAGTGCATCCGGAGGGAAGCGCAATTGAAAGTCGTCAAGCCATTGTCTTTAGAGTATTGTGGTATTCGGTGAGCCGCAGCTTATCCCTGCCGCAGAGCATCAAAGCCGTACTTTTGTATAACGATCAAATCGTAACCGCGCCAATCCATGCCAAACCCATTTGCTAGATTCCCAACAAGTCAAAAGACCGTTTAGTGAGCACGACGAGCATCGGCGATGACGCGCTGGAGCTCATCGACCTTCTTCTTGGCACGGCCGAAGGTACCAAGCTGTTTCCACCATGTTAGTTTGATGTTCGGATCGTATGGGGGGAGAGACGGCTCAACGTACGCGCTTCTTGGCGAGCTTACGGGCACGCTTGTCTCTGCTGTTGCGGAGCAACTCGATAACTCGGCGCTCGTAGGGGGCGAGACTGAGAGAGGAGGGACGTTAGCCAATTGTGCCCGACAAAAACTTTTCCAGCCCGGGGCAGCAATTAGGGTCGAGAGCAAATGGTGTTTGAACGGCATCTTTCTCCAAGGGCCTGTGGCATGCATTGTGCCCAGTATCCCAGTCGATTGCAACCCATTGCACCATTGCACCGCTCAACCACAAATTGACCAACACCATGGCTCGAAGAATGTTGTTCGAAGACTTACCCAGCAACCTCCTTGACGACCTCACGGACGAAGGCGGTGCGCTTGCTCAGGTGACCCTTGGTGCGGGAAACGCGGGGCTTGACAACGCGGGCGGTGGTTTTCTATAGAGTCGCAAAAAAAGGCGAAGATGTCAGCGTCCATCGTCTGCGGGAGCAGCCACCTCGCGGGGAGAGGGACAGCGGAGCAGAGATCCTCCACGAGGTGAGACTGCGACATGAGGGAGACGTACGTGGCCCTTGTTGAGGCCGACGGCCAGACCAGATCGAGCGGGGGCTTCAGCGGCCATTTTTGCTGGGTGGTTAGTCGGAGGATCGGTGATGTCGAAAAAGAAGTTCACGAGAATCCGCAAAATTTCGGTGGAGAGATGCACAACTTTGGAAAAATTGGGCTGTGGGCGCGTCACGTGCACAGGGAGGGCTAAGTCTTTTTTTTTTTTTTTTTGGTTGGGTTGGGTTGGAGGGAGGGGAACAGGATGGTTGGCGCCAAGCGAGGGCGCCCCATTTTGCCAGGCCCGAGTCTAGGTGAGGAGGAGCAAGGAGCAACGACGCGTGGAGAAGCACTCAGCAGGCACAGCGGACGCATTTTAGTTAGTCCAGACAGATGGTATAAGGCTGGCCATGGTCATGATGATTTAGAGAAGACAAGATGATTGAGTCTTCATGATGGTATTGAGCATTGTATAAAACAATATTATTTTAATGCTTTTGTTTCTTCCATGTTTTTTTTTTTTTTTTTTTTTTTTAAAAAAAAAAAGAAGAAAAAGAAAACCAACCTGCCGATGAAAGGACAGCAGCGATGGATTGTGTTTCTCTGTAAAAGAGGCGAGCTGTATTATTCCAAGTCCACCTGATTTCTATCATTTTCTACCAGACGGAAATAGAATCATGTGCAACCATCCCAGCACGATTTAGTCGAAACATGCTGCCACTGGTTGCAAGCGCTTTTGCTTCTCGGCAACCTGACAAGTCATGCCGACGGGTCAGCCCCGTGATTGCGCATCAATGAGGCCTCACATTGGCTTCAAACGACGGTGCACTCATTAATATGAATCACGGAAACAAATGTTTGTGTGTGTGTTGTTGTTTTTTGCCCCCCCCTCTTGGCGGAGCACAAGATGAAACGCCAAACTGCTGTTGAGAACAGATGATACCCGCGGCGGAAGAGGGACAGAAGGAGGGAAGGGTAGCAGGGGGGAGAGTAAATACTACATGCAGCCTTTCATGCGTCGTTTCATCTTGAAAGGTTGCTCAACCAGAATGCCGCTTCTCCCGTCTGCTTCAGCAGATCACTGCGCAGCAATAGGAGCATTTGGCTGCCGCTTATTTAGAACCCTCATCCATGCTCTCTGTTTCGTCTAAAACCGTCGAGCGGGCCGGGCTGCCTTCCCGCGCGCCGTCCATTGCATCACGATCTGCAAAACACCAAACAACGATGGAATACTATGGCCCAATTTTCCCACTCTTTCCCCCCCTTCTCTTTGGACAGGGGAGGAATTCCTAAACCCGGCGTTGACTGCGAACCAGGAATGATTGCATGTAGATGTGGGTTGTACAGAGAGACCCAGGCTCTTGAGCAAACTTATATATAACTGGCTGCTGTCCTGTTCTGTCCTCGGTCGAGATTCCCACCTGTAGTTTCAAGAGTACTCTGTGTTTAGAAGCCTAGATATCGTCATTCTAATCACGCTTCGATCCTCAATATTGCTCATCTCCATATATTGCATTGCTATAGGTTATACGCTCGCCCACGATGCGTGTCGGTCTTCTCCTGTCGATGTTGCCGTCTGTCTCGGCTCTTCGCCTCTATTCCGTTCCCAATATGCTCGCCGTCGCCGACGCAGACTCGTCCAGCAACTGCATCCTCCCGGAGGAATTCCACATCCTCAATTTCAAGGCCGAGTCCGGAGAGGGCGGGGAGAACCTGACGTCATTCACATTCACCTTTAAGGATACCAAAACGAAAATCACAACGCCCTGCGCGTTCAACGAGTCGTCCAGGGCTGTGTCCAATAACAGCATCCCGCGATACCATTGCGAGCACTCGGACATAGACTTCATGTGGCAGGAGGACCTGGATTACGTGACCATGATTGAGGATGTGTGCAAGGGAGATGATGGGTGAGTGCCAAACGTTCCCCTCCCCTCACATGGCAATGTCGTGCGGATGCTCACAGTACGTGCTGGCAGGTCATCGCAATATGAAGTCGCCGGCAGCGCCCATATTTTCCTCAAGTGTCCCGAGTCAGGTGGCGCCTGCTCCACCAACTCGACGGATTACAAGAAGCCCTTTGTGAGCTTGAGTCCGATACAGTCTCCTCCTGGCAAGGTTTAAGACGGGAATGCTGGGGCTTGAAGATTAATGGTCGGCGGATGGATGCATGTATCGGCGATGCTGAATGGGCTTGTCTCGGGAGTATTCCATGGCCATCATGGGCAGCAACGGGTCCGATATTCATCTGGAAACGAGGGTCTGAGTGAGCAAGGCCATGATAAAACGATTAGGATTTCATAATTTAAATGCGTCTGACAGTACCCGAGGGCTGATTTGTGTGAAGTATGACACTGCCAGATTGGGTACTTGTGCAAACTGGGGATCCATAGGCGGACCGCCAGGTCTCAATGCAGGTGCCTCGACAGACCTGCGCTAGAGAATCCGGGGTAGCCCAAAGCAACCACTCATAAGGCGGTACGCCTCGCTGACCCCTCCACCCAACCTCATTTCCTCCACAATTCGCCGCCGCCCCTTCGCCAGATGACACTGCGACTCACGAGACCTGCCTCCACGACTCGTTGAGGTCTTGGGGTCTTGCCGCTCTTTTCGGATAGGCTTGCTCCAACTTGACACATTCGAGACACAAACCCCCAACAGAAAATAAAGGGCAATCGTCACTACCCGAGCCTGCATCATGCGCTTTACGTGATTGACTGACTGCACGCGCCAGTGTTGCTCACGCACGCACTCAAGTCCAAGGCTGCGACACCCGCTCTGCGAGACAGTTAAACCGGCTTGCTGCTCGATATTCCGGCCTTCAGTACCCCAATTGGCCGTGCCTTGCATATCATCCTCATCAAATCGACTCTCAAAATGCTCTGCTAACCCACAAGGGTCTGTGCGATTGACTTCTCCCCAATAACTTCACAATCCCTCGCGGAATCTCTACTCCAAAAATGCGGCTCCGATTCTTGTCGCCCACAACGCTATGGGCTTTGCAGCTGGCCCTCAGCACAGCTGCTCTCGCGCGGGAGGAAACTACCGCAACGCCGCCACCAACGGCGGCGCCAGAAACCATTTCAACGGGCCTATTCGCTTCACTTGAGCGCTTCGCTCGACTAGTTGACGTCACTTATTGTCTCGGTAATACTGGTATTAGCAAACCCTTTGAGTGCATCTCTCGTTGCAAAGACTTCCCAGGCATGTCCCTTGTTACTACCTGGAGTACGGGAGTGCTCTTTGGCGATAGCTGCGGTTTCATCGCCGTAGACCACGGCACGCAAGATAACAGACCTTCCACCAACAAGCTATCATATGACGCAGGCGGACCTGCCATCATTGTAGCCTTCCGCGGTACCTATAGCCTTGCCAACACCGTGATAGACCTCAGCACCGTTCCGCAAAAATACGTCCCGTACCCCTCCCCGGACAATGGTGGGGAGACGCCCCCAGAGAAGCCAGAGCACGAGTGCAAAAACTGCACTGTTCACATGGGTTTCCTGGGGTCCTGGAAGAATGCAAGGCGTGCCGTCCTCTCAGACCTGCAGAACCTGAAGGAAGACTATCCAACATATCCAATTCAGCTCATCGGACACAGTTTGGGCGGGGCTGTTGCCGCCCTTGCAGCCCTCGAGCTGAAAGTCTCCCTCGGCTGGGACGATGTGGTTGTGACGACTTTTGGTGAACCTCGGGTTGGGAACGATGGGTTCGTTCATTTCGTGAACGAATTGTTCAACCTGACTGGGCAAGATAATCTTGAGGAGCGAACCTACCGGCGGGTCACTCACAAGGACGACCCTGTGCCATTACTCCCAATGACCGAATGGGGTTATAAGTCACATGCTGGAGAGATTTTTATTTCCAAAAAAGATCTCTCGCCGTCTGAAAACGACGTATATGTGTGCGTTGGCGACGAGGACCCCAGCTGCATCGCCGGAACTGATTCAGGTTGGGGTTTCTTGGAAAAGTTGCGCCGATTCCTTCATTTCAAGCCGTTGGCCTCCGAAGTTGGTGCTCTACCAGATGCGAAACTGAAAGGGATCCCAGCAAGTCTGAAATTGTGGCAGATACTTTTTGCCCATCGAGATTATTTCTGGAGACTCGGACTTTGTGTGCCTGGAGGAGATCCTGCCAACTGGGGCCGGAACCCATACGGAGGTCTCGAGTCGGACGAGCTTTGAATTGGTGTTTCTTCTTGCATGTCTGGATTTACTGTTATTGTAGCGCATTGGAGGGGCAAACCTGCCAAATATTGCTCTAATTTGGGGATTTTGGACTGAGAATATTGTTATTGGTGTAAAGAAACCAACTGTTTTCTTGTTAACTAGTATGCTTAAAACGTTTATCGGATTTGGGCAGGATATAGAGAAATTGTGACGGGGATCGCTCTAGGTTAGATAAGATAGACAGCAATGGCCTTGACGGAGTAGAAAATCGGAGAATATCTGGATGTAACTTCACACTTGCTCTTGACCCGATCCAGAACAGCCGGAATGTAGCACCCTTGGGTTCCGGACTGCAGAACTGTCGGTGCTTAGCGCCCATCAAGCGAGATAAGGATCTGGTGGTGGGGGCGGGCGGCCATGTGGTCCACGTCCAAAGAGTCACATGGTCCCTTACTCTGAATCAAGTGGTGAGCAGTGACAGCCCAACCTATTGTTTCACAGACAAAGGGTTGGAAACCAAGGAAATCGCATGGGCTCGACGTGCGACCGACCACAGCCTGGGTTTTGGCGCACCGGAGGGGCAGGGGGGATGTGATGAGTGGGTGATAGCATCATAGATGCGGTTACATGCGAGCGGTTGATTGCCAACTCACACACTGGCCACGCGCATCATTCATTATATTACCCCCCCTGCTATCCTGCCACATCGGCACCCACGGGTGCATTCACGCCCGGGCTGGGCCGAGTAGCGGGGGGGAAGGATTTGCCTACCCAGGCCTGTGTTTCCTCGTGTTCTGGGTTGCTCTTCTTTTACGTCATGAGATCGAGCACATGGTCTAGATGAAAGTCTTCGGTGTCAAATAACCGGTAGGCCAAGCGAATGGTGAAATAAGGGAGGTGGGGTTAGCGACATTTGGGTCTCAAGGTTGAGTTAGGAGCATAAGGCGGGAGAGCCACATGTATTTCGCTCCTGACCTGAAGAGAAAAAAAAAGAAAGGAAGGGGAAAAAGAAGCCCAAAGAAACCGGTTTGCTTTTTTCCCTCTCCCTCATCAGCGGGCCTCTTTAGGACTGGGACTGCGTGGCCGGGCGATTGCTGCCGCGCCCAACATGGGGGCAGGGTAGCCTTCGCAGGGCAGCACAAGAGCTGTGGAGATGGAACGCGCAAAGAAACGGCCTCTCCGTTCGCCTGGGCCGCAAGGACCAAGGGGATTGTAAGCAGAGAGTAGAAAACATTGATTTTCTGCCCTGGGTGGTGCAGGGGAGGGGGCTTTGTGAAAGTGCGAAATAGGGCAGACGAATTGATGAGGCGTGGGAGCGTGGCGGTGCTTCATCCTTTGGTTGACCGGCTGCAAGTGATTTATGCCGTATGTAAGAGCATCTGCAGTCCACTCCAAGGGGAGGCTGAGAGTGGTTGTTTTGTGGACGTTGCCAACGTGGAGTTCCCGCATCCAGGTTGGCGGTTTTTGATTCCAGCCCGGCTCAGCGCAACTAACAGCAGGGAATGGCCATGATGGGAGAGCAACGGGGCCCGTTGTGGGGGTGATGAGTACACGAGCGTAAGGGAATGAGGTGGGAATGAAATCGACCAATATCAACAAACAAGCGCAGGCAGGGATGGGGCGAGGATGGGCAGATCTTGAGATGGAGCAATCTTGTTGGCGGTCGTGTGCCTCTAAATGCTACCTCGGTGGTGTATGCCTGAGCCGTTGGCTGAAGGTTGTCAGAGCGGATAATAACCGCAAAATGACAGCACATGGGATTCGTGAAAGTTACAAGAATGGGCGGAGATCTTCAAATCATGATGTACATTTAGGCATGGGAGTGGCAGTGTGACCAAAGCAGCGGATATCGCAACCCCGGTTGGGCCATTCCCTTTGGGCTTGGTTGGTGTCGAGGTCATCTTGCCGGGGATGCGGGCGTCTGAAAACGCGAGATTGAGGCTGCTATAGGCTGTGGTGGACAGTTGATATTTCGACTAATAATGGTCTAATAAAGGGATGTCTTGCGGTTCTGCTGTGCAATGATAAGGTCTCGGGCGGGTAAAAGGTACGTACCACATCGTGAGTGATTCTTCCTTCAAGTACCGAATCCTGTGAGTGTATGGACTGGGGAGTATGATGTGTCGATTGTGGCGCGGTTGGAGTGCGGTACAATATGCTGAGTGTTCTGCTCAGCCCTTTCCAAGGCTGTTTTCCCCTTGCTTTTTTTTTTTTTGGGCGGGGGGAGGAGGGCCACGCAAGGCTGCACGGGGCCGCATCATCCCCAAACCTGGCCTGGCGGCTTTGATCGCTCGTGTATGTAAGTGAGCGAGTCTGAACATGAGCTGAAGTGAGGGGGCATAGTTGAAGTAAAAATCGGCATCCTGGTAGAGTTTGAGGGAAGATGTCGGGCAATACAGAACCCAAAAGAAGGCGAGAAGAAGAAAAAGAAAAAAAANNAGAAGAAGAAAAAGAAAAAAGAGCTTTGGAACAGTCTTGCACACTTAATTCTGAACTGTCCAACTCAGCGGATGAGATAGACGTGCGGATTTGGCGGATGTTGGGTACGAATGTAAACAAGATTTTTTCAAGCTGGCCCAGCTGTGAGTACACAGGCTACCCAAGCACCATAAACCGGCGCTAGGTGGTTCTTAGCGAAGGGGCGTCCCCTCTTTTCGCCTCCCAACCTGGGCTGCCGAGCTGGGCAGGGGGGAGAGAAGAGGATAGAAGAAAAAAGATGTCATGTTATTGGACGTGTGTGACGACATGACAGCATGGCAGACAGCGAGAGGGAGGGAAGAAGAGGGGTTGTGGGAGGGTGACGAAAGGAAAGAAAGGGAAAAAAGGGAAGCAGCCAACATTTCCCGGTCTTCCTTCTCCTTTCACGGTCTATTATCACTTGACCTGGCCTGTCATTGTCATGACAGTTGATTGACACTGCTGGCCAACTGGCTGGTCTCGGGCCCCTAGGACCCCGGCAGCACTCATAATTTAGCACCTGGGCACGCCCATCTCGCAAGGTGGCAGCGGCCCATGGCACCCGTACCGAGCCCGCACCGCACCGTACCGCCGACCGGTTACTGGCAAATGCGCCCCGCTACCGCCCAAGCAGCCATCCATGGCGGCATGGTTTCCATTCACCGCGTGCCAACGTGGGCGGGAACTCATGAGAGCAGAGCAGCCACTCATGAACCCGGCTTGATTGGTGTAGGCCGCTGGCGCTGCAGCCAGAATCCTCGGCAGCTCCCTGTAAAAAAAAAAAAAAAAAAAGGAAAAAGGGAAGCACACACACCACATAGCAGAGGAGAATTGAATTTTCAGCTGGCCAGAAGCAGACAAAGCACCCCTTGGTTGGCGATGGGACCGCCCTCGGGCTCTGCTAAACCCTGTGATTGATTGATCTGAGGGTAAACACTGGGCAAAAGAGGGGCTAATTGGCACGTCCCTCACCCGGTGCCAAAAATATAAACAACCAGCACAGCGCCTTTCCCAACGCCTGACCCGCGTCCCACCTCCACAAGCCCGTACAGGCGCCCACACTTCTCGCAGCCCATCCCCATTCATCCCCCTCTCCCTTCTCTAACTACGCACCCCCCCAGAACCCAAACTCCCAAATCTCAAACCTCGAAACCACCCGTCACCTTTCTCACCTTCAACCCATCTCTCACCATCTCTCCGCGTTCCTTCTTTCTTTCACATCCGTCTTTCTTCTCCCTCTTTATCCCAACCAACTCCATCAACCTCATTCACCATGACCACCGAGGTAAGCTCACCATCCCCTCCACTTCCGGACCCCCTCTTTTGTCGTCTGTTTCTTGCCGTCTCTTCCCCTCGTTTCTTGTTGTTTTGTGTCCTCGTCTCCAGCCCAGCCCAGCCTCGACCAGCATGCCCTACGCAGTACCGTACAGCAACTTGGAAACCCTACCCGCTGTCGCGTTATCTGTCCCGTCTTCATCGGTCCTGTTTGCGGCGCCGGTCAAGCCTGGGCATGGCTTGACCGTCATTCCCTATCGCCCCTTTCCCACGACACCTGTTGTGTCGAGACAACCTTGGTTTATAGCCATACTTGTTGACAAGATGCTGACGATTTTCTCTCCCTTTAGCGTGAAAGGTTTGTCCTGCTGCCTCCTTCTGCCTCCTCCGCGTCCGCATCCTCGTCGCTCTCGACCCCCTCGTTTCCGTCGTCGTGGACAGGATGACTCCACCCACCGAGAAATTTCACCAGTTCCGTTGACTGACCTAGTGCTCGTGCAATTACAGCAAGACCTTCCTCGCCCGCCTTTGCGAGCAGGCCGAACGTTACGATGAGATGGTCACTTATATGAAGGAGGTGGCTAAGCTTGGCGGTGAGCTCACTGTCGACGAGCGCAACCTCCTCAGCGTTGCCTACAAGAACGTCGTCGGTACTCGCCGTGCCTCGTGGCGCATCATCTCCTCGATTGAGCAGAAGGAGGAGTCCAAGGGCTCCGACAAGCACGTTTCCACCATCAAGGAGTACCGCAGCAAGATTGAGCTCGAGCTCGAGAAGGTCTGCCAGGACGTCCTCGACGTTCTCGATGAGTCCCTTATCCCCAACGCCGCTACTGGCGAGTCCAAGGTCTTCTACCACAAGATGTATGTAAATCTATTCCAAGCCCTTCCGTGTTGCCTTGCGTCATTTGACAGCCTGGCTCCTACGAAAACGCCTCCTACTTTGTTTATCAAAGGGCCCCCCTTTCCCTTCTTCACCATCAGCACCCCCACCTGTTCCCATTGCGTATACCACCTCGAAGGATAAAAAAGGAACCAAGATAAGACTTCTAGAATTCTTTTTCTGACTCCCCACATAGGAAGGGTGACTACCACCGTTACCTCGCCGAGTTCGCTTCCGGCGAGAAGCGCAAGGTCGCTGCCACTGCCGCCCACGAGGCTTACAAGGTGAGGCTAAATCCCCTCCGTCACATGCCGTGCGATCCGGGCCACTCGAGCCCACCCCGCTGACTCCAATACCCAACCACAGAACGCCACCGATGTCGCCCAGACTGAGCTCACTCCTACCCACCCCATCCGCCTGGGTCTTGCTCTGAACTTCTCTGTCTTCTACTACGAGATCCTGAACTCTCCCGACCGTGCTTGCCACCTCGCGAAGCAGGCCTTCGACGATGCTATTGCCGAGCTCGACTCGCTCTCTGAGGAGTCTTACCGCGACAGCACTCTCATCATGCAGCTCCTCCGCGACAACCTGACCCTCTGGACCTCGTCCGACAGCGCCGAGGCCGAGGGCGGCGCTGCCGATGCCCCCAAGAAGGAGGAGGGCGAGGCCGAGAAGCCCGCCGAGCAGGCAGAAGCTCCCAAGGAGGAGGCCGCTCCCGCCCCTGCTTCCTAATCTTCTTCCATCCCATCCCCGATACCACAAGCATTTCGGCATACTGGAACCGAAATGCCATTATGCCCCTGCTAACTTGGGTCTGCCCCCGGACACACAGATAGCTGGGCCTGTCTTGGGCGGACTGGCTGATAGTAGGAGGCATTTCTCTTTTTGTTTGCGCAGTGCGTTGCTTTCATGGCAAGGGTGAAAGGGAGGAAATACGGGTTTGATTCAGGCAAGGGAAAGTGCACGGCATGGATTTCTTCTCCGTCTTGTTGTTCCGATGGACTCGGAAAACGACCGCCACGTTTTGGTGACGGCTTTTTTTACCTGGCAGATAAATCGCAAAGCTCCCCCTTCCGTCCATTGCCTCCTTTACCTACATAGTGTCTCCTTTTCTTCTCCTTTCACCCCACTCCCCTATGGGTTAACGCCGTGCAAAGTCAGACTTGCTGGCCATGCCGTGTTCATGATGGATCACTGTGGAAATGCTGTTTCTTTTACTCCCCCCCAATGGTTTCCCTGCCCCACCCCTCTGACTGTTTGTATTTCGTTATTTTTGGCTTTTGTTGCTGTATCCCCCGGGGCTGAGAATAAGGAGCTGGTTTTGCACTGAATCTTTTCTTTCGACGCACCCAAATTCAATTACCCACCCCCCTTATATTACACAACCCCCAATTGTTCATGTTTATTCAGATTTACACGGCACATTTACGGAGGGAAGAGAAAAGTGGAGGGCGAAACGGTCAAGTGTTTGTTTTTTTTCGAACTGGATTTTCAACCTGACGTGCATCTCCTTCGACTTTCTTCTCTTGCGAGACGGTATCTGTCGTCAACTTGGCATACGCATCAGGCGTGTTTTGTTTGATCGGACGGTAGTGCACGGTCAACAATAAATTCAACTGTTTGCGACTTGGCTGACCCAAAGTCTTGCGTGACAAGATGAAGTGGACGACGGCTTTTTCGATTCCGCCGTTTGCTTTGTTTTATTCTTCTCGGGTGAGACTATTGGTGCTTGGTTGGTTGGTTGAGTTCCTACGATCGACCGGAAGGCAATGTGGTTCGCGAGGGAAAAAGGTTGGGGGCGAAGGCTGGGAAAATCAAAACGGAGGAAAGTCATGGTTTCGTCACTAGTGTGCTCAGTGTTTATTTGTAAAAGACGTGAATTAATGAAGAAGAAATGCTATCATGACACATGTCGACATAGCCCAGCGCCCAGAGGATTACTAGGATTATGGCCGCGGCTAGGCTCCTTTCGCGAGAAGCATTAGGGTATAATGTGAAGCGAAACGGCAGAGTACGCTATGGGCGAGTTTGGTTAAAAGGGGGAAAACAAGGGTGCCTATGCAACGAGGTTTTGGCCATTTCCGCTTCGCTGGGCCTTGATGGCAACAGCACCCTCATCCTCCCTTACGCCCTCATTTAGCAGCCTCGCAGCTCGCTCGAGCCTCTCCTGCTTATCCCGTAATCTGTTCCCGGGGCCGTCATCACTCAACCTTTCAGGGAAGCTGTCATTCTCGTGGGCCTCGACGCCTGTCACAGGCCTGGGCCTGTCAGAGCGGTACATGGAGGTGCGCTGGGCATCGGGACCCATCGAAGAGCTGTGTCGGTGGCGAGTGAAGCGCATGCTGATGCGTTTCCAGAAGCTTCGAGATTTGGCAGATGTGGGAGACATCGGGGCGCTTGGTTCCGGGGACGGGCGGGAGTCGTAGTCGATATCATCGGGCCCATGGCTGCCAGCGGAGCTGTTGGAGTCGGAGGAGTGTGATGAAGGAGGGATAGTGAGGGCTGAGGCGACCTCAGTTCGCCAGATGAGAATGCGCTCTTGCTTGGACGGGGGCATAAGAGGGTTGTGGATGGGGGCGGTAGGCGTAGCAGCCGTCTGGGTGCCAGCGTCCTTGGAGACCTCTGCTAGGGGATCCATGGTGATGGTTGTGTCGCGGAAGTGAAAAAAGGATGGATGTATGATGTAGCAAAACAGCTGATGATGGTGACGGGTGACGGTTGGATACTATCGCAGATGAGTTTGTCGACGGTCAGATTAACAAGTACTCAAACGTCCCTGTACGACACGAGGCGACGAGAGGGGAGAGGAATTGTGGATGGAATGGCGCCGGTCCTTGGTTTGGATATCGATCAACCGATGTGTTGTGTCAAGGGAGGAAGAAAGGCCGCCTCCCGTGTGAGGTGCAATGCAATGCAATGCAATGCAGTCCGGGCCAGTCAGGTCAAGCTGAGAGAAGCACTGCGTGATAGCGTGGTTGATGGTGGCTCCCTTTTGTCGTGTCAATGGCAGGAGCAAGAGGGCGTGGGTTGAAACAGTCGAGAGGCGAAATGCAGTTTGACGCAGGGCGAGGACGAGGCTATGGGATAGATAAAGTGAAGTGCGTCACGGCGAGCTCTTTGCTGCAGGCGCCCGAAAATGGACCGACGTCGTCTTGTGAGTGGGGAGGGGTAATCACAAGTTGGTTATTCCCAGAACCGAAATGCAGTACGGGCTCGGGATGGGTATGTAATGTGTAATGTAATGGGCGAGAAAGCAATGCAACGCGCAGCCCCAACGCAGTCAGCTAGAGGACGGGCAAACGTGAATCAGCGAGAAGGGGACTGTCACTGGGCTCGAATGACGCGGCAGAACGGCGTGTATTAGTACTGGGCAGATAGAAATTGTGATTATCGGGTCTTTGTTGCTTTTCAACGGTTGCGGCTGGTTGGTCGTTTCCCCGGAGAGGCGCCTTCCCTGGATGGAGCTGGCGTCGCGCTTGCGGGTTTTTGGTGTGGGCTACGTGACTGCCTGCAGGAGGCAGAGACAGTACGTACCTTTTTGCCGCCAGTCAGTTGGCGAACGCATGTTGCGCTGCAGTCGACTGATGGTGGCCATGAATTTGCACACGACATGTATCTTTTCCCCCCTTCCCCTTTCCCCGTTCCCTTTCTTTCTGGACTCCCCTTTCTTTTCTGCCTCTGTCCGAATTTGCATCGGGACCGGCCAGACCGGTGGCGAGGCTAGTGTCGGGCGGCGCCGCTATTCTGAATCATTTGGGGAGAGCGCTGCTCTGACAGTTTAGGCTGGCTGTACCGAGGACTATGAGGGAAGCGGTGGGAGTCCAGTGGAGGGACTATGCCCCGATCGGGGTTGACTTGGAGTAATGTCACACTGTGAGTCGAGCGCAATCCAGTGGTTGATTCAGATGAGGAAAAAAATAATGGGGCAATGTCTTGGATCCCTTTATCCCGGCCTCATACCAACTCAGGTACTAGACGTCTAGTCAGGCCGCCGCCGACGCACCTCTGCAGGAATGTCGCTGATGGGCGCTGGGGCAAGACGTCGTGTGCAGGGCACCATCGCTCGCTTGAGATCGGTGAGGCTGATGAGGGAGCATCCGATAAAACCCCAAAGGATGGAACAGAAGGGAAAGACAAGAGAAAAAGCAAATATCAATGATGCTTGGTCTTGGCCAAGCATGTAATTTAGTCCCCGCGTGTCTGGAAAATATCGCCGAACTATAGAGACACATCGATCCGGGCAAGACTTTGACTTGAGAACGGTCATGACCAATTTAGGATCTTCACTCACACGCACACACAGGGGGGTTTTTTTTTTATTAAAAAAAAAGATACGCACGCACACACGCACAAATTCAGCCCTCTGGTTTCGTTTGTCACATGGCCATGAGGCCACCACCAGAACCTCCTCCTGATGTACTCAAAAACTAGCCGAACCGAGGAGCGGTTGGTCTAGTGAGAGTCACAACGGCGTATTATTCTGGGCCTTCACCCCGCGCGTCGCCGCCGCCGGCACTGACAGGCCATCGCTGCATGAAATGCACGGCAAAGACGGAGAGCACGGCAGATCATAATCAAGTGGGCAAGGAAGTGTGCCAAGTATGCATATAGGTTGCCTGCAGGCACTTGGGGGGGCAGGAATCCATCCGGCTTCATCATACATGTGCCTTGGTTATCTTTCGTTTTCGTCCTGCCTTCTACATCAGGCCACAAGAGACATAATCGGGACTGGAGGACAGGGGAGGGGGAGAAAAGAAAAGAAAAGAAATAAAGCAAGCAGCCAGCGCGACTTGCCGCACCACCAACCATGCCACCCCGGCCGGTGGCGTTGTGGCCGCCCGTCTGGACGCACGCCCGATGGCTGGACGCTAACACGACATGACCGGCTGAACTGTGTGCTATGGGGCCTCACGAGAGGGGAATGGTCAACAACGAGATGGCTTGCTTCACGGGGTAGTGCAACGTGGACAGTCTCGACATGGCGACCTGAGCGCTGTTGCCCAACTGAGCCGTCAGGCATGTCTCAGCTGTCCTTGCCGCGGGTCTCGAACATGGTGCAATATGTGATCGATTCAGGCTTCTCTTTTGGGTCATACTCCAAAAGTCGCTATTCAAGGGGGTCTAGGTGCCTGTCTCTCACCACATCTCACCTACAGTAGGTAATCCCGCCAACCATGGTACGCCTGTTAGCCCGCTCTATCCTCATTGCCATAATCCAAGAGCCAACCAATCACGCCTAGTTTTCGTCCCATCCAAATGCACCTCAATCATGCGGCCACCCGCTCTTATCTGCACAAAGCTGCAATCATGCCCTTGTAGGCTTGAGTGTTTCCCACCCGCCCACCTCCTGTCCTTCGTCGAGCGATCCCAGCAGGTCCACATTGCTCTGCGGCTTCTGCTGCGACGGTACTTGCAGCGGTGGCACCCGGCGGGCCGCCACTATCGGCCGGGCATCCCCACCCGTCATGCCCGGCAAGCCAACACCTCCCATCTGCGCTCCCGATGCCTTTGTCCCCGACCCGTTCATCACAGGCTTCGGGCCCGCCACGGGTTTTCTCGTAGGGATAAGGGTTTGGTTAAAAGATGAGTTGCTGCCTGTAGATCCCGCCGTCGCTGAACGACTGGGCAGTGGTGGCCGGAAGTCGTCGTCCATGGGGCCATGATTCAGTGATGGGCTGGGCGAAGGGGATATAGTAGTTAGATGTGCGGGCTTCTTAGCCACAGGGGGTGGCGATTTCCCTCCCCGGATGCTCTGCGAAGAGTGTGAAGCCGCCGACATTGGCCGGGAATGAGGAGGCACGGGCAGCGGCGTTGTGTGCGTCCTATTAAGCCCGGGCACCGGGGCCGGTGCCGGTGCGGATAGCCCTCCTGTCTGACGCCTTGGCGGAGGGGGCGGGGGCGTCTCTCCCCGACTGACCGGCCCATGATCGTCCGCGACCGAAATCCTACCGACCTTGGCTGGGAGCGTAGCTGGGTCAAAAGGTGGTGGAAGCTTGCGAGGTGCAATGCTGGACGTCGACGACCCCATAGTCAGGGGGAGCGTGACTTTTTCAAATGGCGAGCTGGACATGCTCGAGAGGGATGCCTTTGATGAAGTCCTTGGGATGGATATCCAATCTTGCTCCTCGCTCTGGCCAAACGGATTTGAATTGCGGCCAGGGTTGAGGCCCATGGCCTGTCCGTTTCGGTCCTTAGGAACCGGCACTGCTGCGCGAGCGGGTTGCTTGTTATCCAGCCACCATTTCTGCCGATCTGAGCTGGCAGGCGGCAGCCCAGGCTCAACCGAATCATAGCCGATTAGATCTTCATCATCCGTGTCCTCGGCGGGGCCCCCGTGTGCGGCTGAATCTCCCACCTCAGCTTTTCGACGCGCATACAGCTCCTGGCTGATTGACTCTCGATGACTTTCATCCACAATGTTCACCTTACACTCAAATAGTGCGTGGACGGGACGATGGTCTGAGAACTTGAGAGGTGCCGAGTCATACAAGAGTTGTTTGAGGTTTGAACCCTTGCGTAGAACACGATCAGTCCATGCGGGAATACGTGCCTTCTCACTAGAAAGCGAAGTTAGTGCGACGTCTTTGACAACCAAGGAGTGCCAAAACTTACGATGTATCGTAGTCGTCCGTGCCGATATCAAACTTATATGTGGGAGCAAAGGTGATGCGAGCTTCCGAATAGAAAGGGAATGATAGTCCAGCAACCATCTGTAGGTTCAACTGGTCATTCTCGTATAGAGTTCCGTAATCCCGCTTCATCACTAGAGCCTTCGCCGTGTCGAGGCCCAGTCCGATGCGGTAATTGAAATCACCTAGCCACACCACAGCATCTATTCCAGTTAGCAAAAACAACACCGGTTAAAGCACAAATAGGGCTACGAAGCGCTCACCATGATCATCAATGCCTCGGTTTCTCTGAAACCGGAGCCCGTGATGAATTGTTGCGTAATCCCGATTTCGTTCATCGTAATTCGCGAATCCAGCCGCCAAGTGCGCCGTAACGAAGCAAACCTGCGTGCTAGCATAGTCAAATCTAATCGCAACGGCGCCCTTGTTGCCAGCCATCCCCGACATTCCTGTCTTCTTGACGCTGCCCTCGACGTTCTTAATATTTGCCAGGGCCGACGTCTTGACAAAGATGCAAAGCGCGGCTCCCACTAGCTGCCCACTCCGCAAAAGAACATACTTTTCACCTCCAAGTCGTTTTTGCCGCTCGTTCAGATTGCCCTTCACAGCCGTCTCCCACATCTGCTTCCTCATGGGATCCGAGTTCATGATCTGCTGTGGACTGAGCTCCACAATCTCCTGAAACCCTACCACATAAATATCTGGCTGTGAATCGCCCATCGAGTCTGGAAAAAGCCACGGGCCCAAATCGTGATCGATGCCTTCTGTTCGTCCATTGAGATTGAACGTGCCGACCCAAATGTTTATTTTCGTACTTGAAGAGAACTCGACACTTCGCTTGGCCAATTCAGCCGAAACAAAGTCGCTAATGGGGTCAAATAAATGAACAGGGGCCTGTCCAACAAGACGACCTAGTAGCATATCAATGGTAATCTGCCGCGAGGGATCCACAAAGTTGTTGTGATAAATACGTTGGACAGACTTGCGCACATCGGCCACTGCTCCTGACAAGGACATTTTCCCATGGCGCGTGAACGAAGTCTTCAACGCGCCCGTTCCAGCATATATTTTAGATAGCGAATCGCCATTGTCTGCCCACAGACTGGAGTGTCGCATCCAAAAATCAGAAGCCGCGAACTCTCCTCGGTGTCCGAGGAAGGCCTCCACGGCCATCTGCGAAATGATAGTTTGAATGAGATTGGTTCGGTCCAGACAATCTAGACAGTTGGTTCTGAAGACACCCTCCTGTTGAAGCACTACAACCAGTCGGCCATGGCCTCCTTGGCGGGCCTCGTGGTGATCGGTAGCTTCTTCAGAAAGAAAGTACGCAAATCCATCAGTAGAATCTTCAATGTACCTCCTGATATCTCGGGCTGCCTCGTAGCCTGCAGGTCCTTTTGTCTCGGCGTGGAAGTCGTAATGTGTTTCTCGCAAAAGCGCGTGATCCCAAGAGCCATCCGGCCCTGGGCGACTCAGGGGACAATGCCGCACACCATTTCTATAGAGAGTGCTGAGCTCAACTTCTCCGGGTTTAGATTCACTGAGGAGATTAATAATGTGCACCGCACCGTATGTCTGCTCAAGCTCGTCAAAATGCTTGTTAAATGCTGGCTGAGTCCCATCAGGAGAGCGAGTCACAGTGATTTTTTGTCGACCAGGAATCAAGTCGGCCGCCTGTTCCCAAAATACAGGAACAGATCCTCTGACCTGGGCATACGAGAAAAAGGTCCCAGCGGGGCTCCAAAATGTCGTTTCAGTCTCAACAAAGTTTGCGACGTGCCCATCGTCATCAATACCACGAGCGTTAAATCGAGTTCCTGCTCTTCGGCAAGAAAGTCGGGATATCAGGGTCAAAAACGAGGGCATCCCGGTTCTTGATGTTTTAAGTGGCGAGGCACTCTGTGGGATAGTCATCGTCTTACAAAAGCCTCGGATTGCGGATGTGAGAATACGGGAAGCGTCAAGCGCTTCTCGTTCCTGGGGCATGAGGCGAGACCGGAATTGCACCAGAGGACTAATCATGAAAGAATTCCAGAGGAATACATCGTCAAAATTGTCAATATCGAACGAATTTGAGTTGATAGGTCTATTCAGGTGTTAGCATTGGTCTTGTCCACGAAAATCGGCCTTACACACCTGTCCTGCACTCTGTTGGTGACATCAAAATCTGTACTGTAGTAGAACGATCCATTGCTCAGGAGGTTCCGCAGATCATGGCAAGGATGCTCCATTGCCACCTCTCGGCGGCTCAGGCCTTGGCCATAGGCAGAGGACTGTGTATGGACAGAGGCAGAATCGGAGAATTCGGGTTCAAGAGACTCGAGGGGCACAACATCGTCGTAGTCGGCGCTGCTCAAACAGTAGAATGCCACGCCGCCAATGCGCTCAACCGTCTCACCCGGCCGGACCGTCGCGGCTCGCGCAGCATGGGTGATGACGGAGAGGAAGACGTCGCCGTTGACAGCAATCAGGCCTAATGTTCCGTATATCGGCCGGTGCGTCAAGCGACGGTAATCTTGCAGGAGTCGTTTCGAAACGGGCGTGAATTCAACCATGCACTTGGAGACTAGTGATTCGCCACCATTTCCCCGAGGCCTGGCGGAGGCGACGACAGATGTAAGCGAGCCATTAGCGATGGCTTCGTTTGTCGAGGCCGTGTATCGCAATATCAGGGCATGCGACGGGGATACTATAGCGATGGATCGGTGAGGATAGTCGCGGATATAAAGCTCGCAGGATTTTTCGGGCGCGCTGGCTTGAGAGCCGATCGGGTAGTCCATGGCGATGTCGAGGAGGAGGGGCGGCACATGGGCGGTAGACGGTATTGATTATAGGGGCTCGAGCGATTGCGGGAGAATATCAGCAGCTCGACTGGTCCATGACCATCCGCAGTCGCGAAAGGGAGCAGGGCGAACTGCGAGAAATGGGATATTGGAATGCGGAGGCGAGTCGACCGTGAGATGTTCGTTTGCCTTTAGGATGCAACTGAAGGAAGCTTTGGGCTTGGTCGCTGAAGACGATCCCTGTCCACTAGCATGACGTTGCTGCACTGGACGGCAAATGCCTTGCTGGCGCTGGAGTCGGGAAGGGCTCCACTGCAACCACAACCTGGCTCGCGCGACCAAGGAACTAATGCTTGATTCATGGGGGTCGAGGTTTTCTCTGGCTAAGGATTAAAGGGCTCGTGGGGTCCTCAATTGTGGCGGAAGGCTGCCTCTAAGAAGATTGCTTGCCTTTTCCCGGGCCATCGCAACTTAGAATGGGTTTATAAACACGGATTTGATGACATTTGACCAACACTGCGTTGGCGTGTTAATGCTTACATGTTGACGAACAACTCGCATCGAACAACACTAAGATATAAAAATAAAAATAAAACAAAAAAGCGCAAACCACGGACAATTGCATCCGTTTCATGCAAGTGCAAAAAGAAGCTGAGTACCAGGGTACGCTGAGTGACCATTCGCAAAAATTCTCCGTGGCTTAAAAGGCGTGACGTGGACAACCACAATCATCACATTCAGCAGGGAATTGCCCGCGACATGTGTCTCAGGGGAAGGCTTGATGATTGCGCACTGGCAGTCACGCATGGCAGTAGTCACTGCTTTGCAGTTTGAATCCTGTCCTAAAATATCTAGCTATTTACTGGATTTACCAGCCATGGACAAAATCTTGTTTCCCCCTTACTCAAACTGGCAGTATCCAAATTGGCAAAGGAATGTCCAAAATGTGGTTTGGACCTGGCTTCAGATTCGAAAATGAGATCATGCTCTCTAATTAGAGAGCGTTCAGTCTCTTCCTATCATAAAATATTGGGGAATCATCATGAGCCGTAGGATATATGAAGAGAAAAAAAAGTTCTGCATGTACCCCCACACTCAAGAAAATTATCAGTTGCTGGGTCGTCGCCGCTTAGTCATAATTGGTCCGGTAAATAGTTGGTCCGGCCGCTGCAGTCAGCGGCGAAGGTTTGCAGCAGGCAGCGAGCTACATCTGGCCCTTGTAGTTTCCGCGATGAGCTGCAGCCCCGCTAACCAAAATTGGTTGATCTTTGGCCTTGGTTTTTAGTGGGATGTTAGCTTTCGACGGTGCAGCGGTACATGCAGGTCAGGTACCACCCCGAAAAAGACCTGATCACTGACCTCAGCGCGAACCGCCAGCCCCTTCCACTCGCGACTTAGCCTGCAGCTCTCATCTATCCTCAGCTTCAGAATCTTCAAACAACGTCACCCATCGCCCTAGTCGCCTGCGCCTCACTCGACCCTGATCAATCGCGCTTCGCGACGCACGTCATTGACCGTTTCGACAACATGAGCGACTTCGGCCACTTTGGCGGCTCCGATGAGGAGTACGCGACGGTTCGAAAGCACAATGCCGAGGTGGTATGTTCTCTCCAATCTATCAAGCTCCGCATGCCGCCTGACAGCAGCTAACTGGATGGTTGCAACAGGAGACCGATCCCGACAACTTTGAGCATTGGGAGAATCTGATCAAAGCGTCCGAAACACTCGAAGGCGGCCTCAACCGCAACTCCAGCCCGCAAGCCCTTGCGACTTTTCGCGATGCCTACGACCGATTCCTTTCCAAATTCCCTCTCCTCTTCGGCTACTGGAAAAAGTACGCAGATATGGAGTTCAACATTGCGGGACCCGAGTCGGCCGAGATGGTAAGAAACATCGACTTATGAGTGATGAGACTCGCTAACAAGCAGTCAGGTCTACGAACGAGGATGCGCTAGCATCACTAATTCTGTCGACTTGTGGACGGAGTACTGCTCCTTCAAGATGGAGACAACCCACGACCCACACCTCGTCAGAGAGTAAGTTCTGTTGGATGATTTTCTTCCCCTACCCTTAACATGTCGGTCGGCGCAGCATCCCATTTGGCCGGTGTCGCCTCGGTCGCTACTTTCGATTGATTCACACACATCACTGTCAACGTGTTGGATGGTGAGATATGCCTGCAGTGGCCCCAACCCCGGGATGCTCTCTCACGCTCTCTACCAGGCCTTGTTGATGTTCACCCGTGCTCGTCCTACATCCTAAAGTCGTCATGGCGCAATACACGTACCTACTCGGAGGAAACCTAATTTCGGTTTTGCTACTCACTCGCACAACCATCTTCCCCTCTGTACTGATCCTCTCCATCCCCAAGCCCTGCCCAATCCTCGAGTGATGATAATCCTCTAACCTGCTGAAATAGACTTTTTGAACGAGGCTCAAACGCTGTAGGTCTCGACTTTCTGGCGCATCCCTTCTGGGACAAGTACATTGAATACGAGGAGCGCCAAGAAGCGCACGATCGTATCTACGCGATCCACGCTCGTGTCATCCGCATCCCACTGCACCAGTACGCCCGATACTACGAGCGATTCCGATCCCTCTCCCACAGCCGCCCCATGACCGAGGTGGTGCCCGCCGATGTCCTGGCACGCTTCAAGGCCGAAGTCGAGGCTGAGGCCGCCGCCTACGGTGGCATGCAGAAGCCGGAGCTTGAGATTGAGCGAGATGTCCGTGGAAAGATCGACAGCATGTACTATGATGTTTTCAACGCAACTCAGACGGAGGTTACGAAGCGTTGGACATACGAATCCGAGATCAAGCGGCCTTACTTCCATGTCACGCCGCTGGAGCACCCTCAACTGGCCAACTGGCGCAAATACCTGGACTTTGAAGAATCTGAGGGCGACTATCCCCGAATCGTCGCTTTATATGAGCGATGCCTTGTCACTTGTGCATATTACGATGAATTCTGGCTCCGATATGCCCGATGGATGTCAGGACAGGAGGGCAAGGATGAAGAAGTGCGCAACATTTACATAAGGGCATCGACTATGTTTGTGCCCATCAGCCGACCTGGAATTAGGATGCAATGGGCATACTTCGAAGAGAGTGCCGGCCGAGTTCAGGTTGCCCTGGATATTCACGCGGCCATCCTGCTTAAGCTTCCCGATTGCGTCGAGGTCATTGTGTCGTGGGCCAATGTCGAACGTAGGCAGAACGGCCTTGATGCGGCCATCCAAGTGTACAAAGACCAGATCGATGCCCCTACAGTGGACATTTACACCAAGGCGGCTTTAATAGCTGAGTGGGCGCTTTTGTTGTGGAAGACCAAGGGCTCAGTGGAAGAGGCCCGAGGCGTCTTCCTTAAGAACGTGCAGTGGTACGCAGATAGTCGACTGTTCTGGGACCACTGGTTCCAGTTCGAACTTCAGCAGCCAACCAGTGCCGATGCTGAGTCGCAACAAGGCGAAAGAGTAAAGCAAGTGTTTGATGAACTGCGAGAACGCAGCCGCCTCTCACCAGCCGTCAAAAAGGAACTGGCACAGGTATACCTTGGTTATCTGGTACAGCGCGGCGGCAAGGATTCGATGAAGGTGTTTTTACAGGTGGACCGTGAGATGTTTGGGTGAGTGCCAATTCCATTTTCCATATGATGGGGCAATGCTAACAGTGTGTATGTAGTCCGGCGTCAGTTGCAAAGTTGTCGCAAGTAAGCGAGAGTGCCAAAGAAAATGGCATCGCTCGGGGTGAGTTGGATGAGGCCAGCAAGAAGCGAGCAGAGGCACGGTTCTTCCAGTTTTACGAGATGTACGGAGAGACCGATTCAAATGCCCAAGGCAACGCAGATTTCAATTAGTGGATGGAGAGAAGCGGAACAAGAGCCAGTAGAATGAATGGGACCGGATAGGTGTTTAAGGCGCTGACATTCCAGCAATGGGCGGAACGAAGTGTGGAAGATTTATCGTGTAGCATACATAATACTCGAAGCCTCTGGTGTAGCGGGCAGGCTTGGATGGAAGGAAGTGGTCGGGCGGAGGGTGTACTTTAATTATACATCAGGCTTCAAGCAATTTACAAATTCTTTTTTAAAACTTGGTCTTTCAATTGAGTGGTTGATGTGGGAACCGGGGTACATGGTGGAGGCTCCATCCGCCGTAACCCCGGATTGCTTAGAAACTCGTCGTGTTTGATTTGGCTGGCCGAGAGTGAAGTTGTGAACTACATCTGGGTGCCACGTTGTAAGGGTTGTCATATTTATTGTATATCGGTTCAACACGTCTCTGGAAAGCTTCGGCGACGCTTACCTAGGATAGATGAGCGTGCAGTGTATGATGAAGCTAACGGGGCAAGTGTATTTGATTTTAGGAGTATGTGTCTCATCTTGGACAAAATCATGTTGTGAGGATACCGCCGTGGGCCGAGTTCAACTTTCCGGTGGCATCCGAGGACAGGCCATTGGGCGGTAGGAGTGGCAGGGATTATGTGGAATCCGGGGCAGGGGGAACAGCTCGGAAGAAGAACGTGGCAATGGAATTTGCAATCTGGGCTGGAGGAGGGGGAAGATCCGACCCACCGGCTTCCTGGCTACCAAAACATGTAGCATCCAGCTAAACTAGGCTTTTGACTCGACAGTTGCCAGAGTCGGGGTCTCGGGGAGCTGGCGGCATTGGGAGAATCACGGGTTGCGTACGGCGATTGTTTCTGCTGCCGATGACATAAATAAAAACAAGTAGGCCGTATTGGCTTGTGAATTTTGGTGTCCTCACTGCGGTTGGAAGAATATGAATCGGCGACCTTTCGGAATTGACCACTCGGCAAAGCTTGTCGGCTCGGGAGACAGGTTGCAGATGGATGACGAAGGGGTCTGGCTCCGGGGAGTGTATGTATGGGATAGGCACCCGGGGCAACACGCCGCCTCAACTTGTTCCTGGAATATCTTGGGCGCCGGTGGTTGTATTAGAGTATGAGAAAAATCCTACGGACATTTATGAGCGGTGGTGATGCTTGGCTATGCTTGGGGAATGAAGCAAAATGACAAATCAGGCTTTCCTTGTTGGTCCCAATGAGCTTGGTGTGTGGGTTGGGCAAAGGAGTGGGAAGGCTCCAACAGTGAATTTCTTTGGTTCATGCCAGGAGGTGAGGTCGGGACTGTTCTGCAGGGTTTGAGCATCCAGAGAAGAACAATGGCGATGGAATCAATTCGGGATGAGATGCCGTTATACCAAGACGGGCTAGAGCAGCACAGAGCGAGGGGAAGGAGGGGCGTGTGCGTCGCTGGTGGAGGATCTCGATGACTTGCGGAGGGCGAGGTAGCGTGGGGATGGCATTTGGAATCAAGGGACCATTTTTGGCTCGGTCATGGATGACACCAACTTTTGCCGTTCCCTTGCCCATCGACGTAATTAGCTTGGGCTGGCTAGGTAGAGTTCGAATTTAGTTTTCTTTTCCTTCTTTTTTTTCTTCTCCCCTTTCCAGTGGACCTACCGACGTGTGCCTGGTCCATCCAATACATGTTGCCATTTCATCATTGCAATGCTGTGGAGGAAAGTGATCACATACCGAGACGATTCCGATGTCCACGCCTGTTGCTACTCAGTATCAAACAATCTCTCCACCTCCCGTCGGAAACGAGCGGGGGCTTGATTAGAAGAAGCCCTGGAAGCCTCTCTTGCTCGCCGGAGCCCCTGTAACCCGCACTCGCACTCTTGCGCCCTGCAAGTTCCAGCTGTCAACCTCTCACAGGCAACCAAAGCACCATGACCAAGCGGTCCCCACAGGGTCCACCAGCCCACTCAGGCGCTGCTCGGTGGGGTTGAGCAACCGCGGGCCCGCTAGCAAAAGCACTCGGCCACTCAGCGGTGGGCAATTTCAATACAGGTCGCTTCTCGTGCTCGGCTTCAGACTCGCTGGGCTGGGGGTGATCCATAGCAGAGCACTCGGGCACTCCACAATGACGAGGAAACGGTTTATTTGGTCCGGGGGGGGGGGGGGGGTTCTGTCCTCCGAAGTTGGGAGAAGGCCTGATGTTGGATGAAGGCGCAATTGCGCTGTGTTTGTATGGAAGCTGCGGCGCCAGCAAGCAAGCAGTCGTCCTGGTCTGATATCAGCAGCAAGCGGCAGGGTTCAAGGGCACCCTCCCCAGCTTCGAGACAGTTCCATGTGGAGAGGTTTTGAGGGGTTGGACGGTGCCAGGCCGCATGTAATTCCCAAGCCTTACGTCGTCGGTAGGGGAACGGCAGCGGGCATGGGGTTTGCTCGGCGGGCGCCACCGAGGAAGCTCATCGCATTGACTCGGCGTGTGCTACCATAGCCCGTGGTCCCCGAGGGTGCGTTGCCCCAAAACATTCGGCTCTCCCTCCCATTCTGAACTCTTTGTCTCCCGCTTCTTTTATTCCTCCTCCTCCTCTCTTCCTCTCTCATCCCTCTTTCATACCTCTCTCGTGAAGCTCCTACCCTCACGTCCCGAACACCACTTCACAGTCGCAAAGGTAAGCTTCCCCTCGACGCTCGAGAGCTGCCCCAAGCTCCAAACCTCCCCACCCCCCCAACGTACCACCGAGGTCTCTTATCAGTTTGCAAGCTCTTACTGCTCTGCTGTTCGGCTTGCAGCTGATTGCCGTTGCCCGTCGACACATTGGACTTCACAGACCTTCCCGATACTTTGTTTTCGCTTCACAATTGCTGTCAATGACCCCGACCCCTCGCTCACCACTTTTACAGATGGCTTTCGCTACCCGCCAGTTCGCCCGCGCTGCTACCCGCGCCTCCACCCGCGCCTTTTCGGCAGCCCCCCGCCAGGCTTTCCGCCAGGGCGGTCGCCGCTACTACTCTTCTGAGCCTGCCCAGAAGTCCGGCACTTCTCCCGTCGTCTGGCTGGCTGCCGCTGCCGTTGCCGGTGGTGCTGGCTACTTCTACCTGAACGGCGGTGCCTCCGTCAACTCCAAGGACTTCAAGCCCTCCCAGCAGGACTACCAGAAGGTCTACGACGAGGTCGCCTCCCGCCTGGAGGAGAAGGATGATTACGATGATGGCAGCTTCGGCCCCGTTCTCCTCCGTCTTGCCTGGCACGCCAGCGGTACCTATGACAAGCAGACCGGCACCGGTGGTAGCAACGGTGCTACCATGCGATTTGCTCCCGAGTCTGGACACGGCGCCAATGCCGGTCTGATTGCTGCTCGCGACTTCCTTGAGCCCGTCAAGGGTAAGTGTACCTTGAGACTAGCACAAAACTCCCATTGAAATACTAACACAACTGTAGCCAAGTTCCCCTGGATCACCTACTCTGATCTCTGGATTCTCGCCGGTGTCTGCGCCATCCAGGAGATGCAGGGCCCCGCTGTCCCCTACCGACCTGGTCGTGCTGACCGTGAGGCCACTGCCTGCACTCCCGACGGCCGTCTGCCCGATGCTACCAAGAACTCCAACCATCTCCGAGATATTTTCTACCGCATGGGCTTCAACGACCAGGAGATTGTTGCCCTCTCTGGTGCCCACGCTCTCGGTCGCTGCCACTCCGACCGCTCTGGCTTCGAGGGTCCCTGGACTTTCTCTCCCACCATCCTCACCAACGACTACTACCGCCTCCTGATCGAGGAGAAGTGGCAGTGGAAGAAGTGGAACGGTCCCGCTCAGGTAAGATATATCCCGACCAAGAATGACAATGACAATTGTTCCTAACGTGTATCAATAGTACGAGGACAAGACCACCAAGTCCCTCATGATGTTGCCCACCGACTTGGCTCTTATCCAGGACAAGGCTATGAAGCCCTTCGTTGAGAAGTACGCCAAGGACAACGACGCTTTCTTCAAGGACTTCTCCGACGTCGTTCTCCGCCTCTTCGAGCTCGGTGTTCCCTTTGCCCAGGGCACTGAGAACCAGCGATGGACCTTCAAGACCAAGTGGGACGCTTAGATTTATTAGATTTGATACAGGGAGCATCATGAGGTTGGGGAATTATGGGATTCCACGGGACCTGGGTTTGGTCTACGAATTCAATTAAGGGAGCGATATCTGGAGTTTTGACTTGTAATTACCAGGAGCAAGCAAGATGGTGAAGCTCTGTCTTACACCCACCTTGCCCCGAATTGCTCCATGCAGACGACAGTCGTCTGTGTCACATTAGGACAATAAAAATTTCCTTTTGGTTCACATCCTTTTTTTAGTCTTTCCATCGCCCTAAACGTGGTGTGACATCATTTTTTGGTAAAAGCCACGTGTAAGGCAACATGTAACTCTGAACTTCTATTTTTGGGTGTATCAGCCGTGTCGTCGAACAAATTTCATCCTCATCATCGTCTTGTAAAACGTGGTGATTTGGGGAGGGTGGTATCGATTGAGGGGGATCGACAGGGTCCATGATGATGGTTGGTTCGCGTATTTTGGAGGCTCATGGACAGCACGTTAATTCAAGGCATCCTTGCACCAGCCAGCCAAGATGGATGGGGGATGTGGTGTGGCACTAGGACCGCGGCCTGGGGGGGGCATTTAGGCAAAAGAGACGAACCATTGTGGCTGGCTACTTGGTACTTCCTAGCTTTTATCTACCATCGCTACAATTAAGAATCCAATCATCCAGGGTGGTAATTTAGGTTTACATGGACAAATCTCTTGAGGGTTGACATGGGATGTTGGCCAAAATGTCTTGGGACCACAGCTGTTGTACTACTTTCGGGGCGGTACATTTCGTGCCCTGGAGTCTACTACATGTACTTGGGAGGTTCGGGTTTGTGAACAAAGAGATACATAAAAATACGTGTTACCAGCCATGACGAGTTTATGACGTCCTTCCTCTTGAGAATCAATCGCAAACAACGCTTGACACTTCAGATTCTAGCTAGGTAGCCACACGCGATTATATTCACGACCTAAATCATCAAAATTCTAGAAGAAGTTTATACCTGAAGCTCCCGCATAGCATTGAAAATGACGTACGCGGTTAGGTCTGGCTGAATATAGTCCCACGAATATGCGACGCAGGTAGTTTCCACACCAGATGCTGCTGTTAAACCCAGGTCTCTTCAAAATGGGCTGTTCTATCGCACCAATACAACTACAGGTAACAGTAAATCCCTGGTGGGTGTCGTTTTTGGCCACCTTGCATCACCTTCTATCGACCCGAAATGGACGCAGGCTCTGAAGCTGATGGCCATCTTGTGACGAGCCCGTGACACTCCCACACCTTCTAGAAGTCTCGGGAGTAATAATCCATGGCAGCGAGATATATGAAGCGTATTATGGATGACCATACTATACACAATCACTTTGCAAATCACGCCATTTGTTTAGAGAGAATGACACTGTCAGGGCTTCTTTCAGCACGTCTTGGCCATATGCTTCCCCCCCAAAGAAAAAGTAGCTCATTACAATCAATTCACAGTGAAGCAATTAGGGGATTTTATACTTGAACGATATTTTTCTAGTAAAAAAGGATGCGAATATCTTCCATCGACAAATATCAGCCGAGGTGGAACTTTACAATGTGCATTTTTTCTCTCCCCTCAATTCTTCTAATGCCATATGCCCAAGGCCATAGAATATCTACTTGTTATAATCATCATGAAAGTAAATTGTCCGATCCTATGACTTGTTTGGAATTGTAAAAACGCAAGTGAATGGTTGAGCAGAGGCGATGCTATAGGGTGAGAAGACCCGGCTCAGCCAATTTCATGCGACACCTACATCTTGTTAGCGTGAAGAAAACGGCACAACTAGCAAATAGTATCCAACGTCCGCAGAAGTCATTGGAATTTGTAACCCTGACATAAATCGGGGTGAAGAACTCTGAGCACTCCACAATTTCTCGTATGCTTGACGACTATTCCGTCACCACACGCAAGGTTGCTCGGCCGTAGAGCGAGGCTAATGCATCTATGCCAAGGGCCCATAGTAAACCGATAATACAGAAAATGCTATGTTTAATGGTGTCGTGAAGAGCGGACAACAAGACCTATGATTCGAAAATCAGCAGGATACGCAAATGGATCACGTAAAACGAGGACGCAATTCGTTATCTGTGGTATTGCTGCAAATAGGCGTCTTTGTTTTTGATAGCGACTTGTATCCAATGTCTGTTAGAAAAGTCGTCAATTGCCCATGGTACGTTGCAGATTAAAAGGCAGGGCGCGAGAGGGCGTGAAGCAAGGCGCAAGTTGCCGCCGATGACGGACCGGGATTCACTTTCCGGGAGTGGAACCTGACTCGGACGATTCTTGCTCCTCCCCACTCCATGATGCTTGAATCGCGGAGAAGTATTATAAATGCTGTTTCCTGTGGCATGTTCGAACAGATAGCACCCCCGCCTGGGGAAAAAGTGTGGAGGGGGCCTTGCCGCTACACACGTATGCATCGAATGGAACGTCTTCTGGGTTATCATTGATGATTGCCTTGACAACGCTTTCAGCGGAAAGTTGAACCACCCCTTACAAATACAGCACTGAGATGAATAATAGGGCCAAAAAAGATCTCAGATTGAAGTATTCCATGACTCTGGCGTTGCCACAAGCCTCCGAGACATCTCTAGAGGTTTTTAGCCTGAAACCAGCCTTGAGGTGGATCGTGAGCTTCGTTGGATCAAAACGGGCATGTTGCTTATTCATCAATCAAAAAGTAGCCTGAGAGAAGGTTGTCCCGACGGATATGCGACGGATGTGTCGATTCAAGGACGGTGCCAAATACCACCTCGAATACCCACCTTCAAACCACATTTGCAGCCTTGATCCACCCAGAAGCCGCCTCTGGAACGAGTATCCATTATTGGCTGGCTGGTATGGTGTTTCTCGCACGTCATTTTACTATGTTGCTTATCAATCCAGTCCAGCCGCACACACCGCAGAATTAGGTTAGCACATCGAACGAAGTAGGCTTTTAGGAGGGGTACCGGTTGCTGTATTTAATGCTCATGAAGAGGCACTATTGAACCGGTTTTCTAGTCCATAATCTTCCAAGCCTCTCCTAACTCAATTCCTATTTAAGCCTCCGCCGTCCCTTGAACACTCGCACTTCCAGTAGTAGAACTTGCCCCTGCAAACCAAGGCGGCAATTCCTCTAAGAAGTTCTTTTGCAAGACACTGGCACAGGAAGTAAGCCGTTGTTGACCGGCCCCGACGCAACCATGACAATTGAAGACATTGAAAACAAGGCCGCCCCCGGCGTTCCGTATTTTACTCCGGCGCAGAACCCTCCGGCCGGCTCGGTGGTCGACCCCGCATCGGCCCCGACCCTGTTCACGCCCATCCGCATCCGCGGCGTTGAGTTGCACAACCGCTTCGTCGTCTCTCCCATGTGCACCTACAGCGCCCAGAATGGCTACCTGACTGACTTTCACCTTGTCCACCTGGGCCAATTCGCCCTGAACGGCGCCGCCCTCGTCACCGTCGAGGCCACTGCCGTCGAGCCTCGCGGCCGCATCTCCCCCAACGACTCGGGCCTCTGGGAGGACGGCCAGATTGCACCGCTGAAGCGCATCACCGATTTCATCCACAGCCAAAACTCCAAGGCTTCCATCCAGCTCGCCCATGCGGGACGCAAGGCTAGCACCCTTGCCCCCTGGATCGGCGGCAGCGCCAACAAGACGCTTGCGCCCGAGAGCGTTGGTGGCTGGCCCAACGACGTTGTCGGCCCCAGCCCCATCCCATTCGCTGACGACCACGCCAACCCCCACGAGCTCACCGTGGAGGAGATCAAGGGTATTACTCAGAACTTTGTCGATGCGGCTGTCCGAGCCGTCAAGGCTGGCTTCGACGTCATTGAGATCCACAGCGCTCACGGCTACCTCAGCTCCGAGTTTCTCTCTCCTCTCTCCAACGTAAGTGCCCGAGTAGAAATGTTTACAATTGAGAACGTCTCCTAACCGGGATTGCAGAAACGAACGGACCAGTATGGCGGCAGCTTTGAGAACCGATCCCGCTTCCTGATTGAGACTATCCAGGCAGTTCGGGCCGTGATCCCCGAGGACATGCCTCTCTGGGTGCGCATCTCCGCGACCGAGTGGATGGAGTACACCGGCGAGCCATCATGGAACATCGAGGAGAGCGTCAAGCTCGCCAAGCTTCTCCCCGCCCTGGGCGTCGACGTCCTTGACGTTAGCAGCGGTGGCAACAACGAGAAGCAGCAAATCAAGGTGCATCAGACCTTCCAGACGGACCTGGCACGCAAGATTCGGTCGGCGGTCCGCGCCGATGGCCTGAACCTGCTCATTGCCGCGGTGGGCGTCATCAACGAGTCCGAGTTTGCCAAAACAGTTGTTCAGGAGGGCCAGGAAGAGCCCGCGGCGGACTTGGTACAGGCCGCACGACAATTCCTGCGTGAGCCGAACTGGGTTCTCACCGTGGCGCACGAACTGAAGGTGCCCGTCAAGTGGCCGAACCAGTACCACCGGGCTCCCCCAAAGCCCAATGGTCGATCGCACTCGTAAGTGCGCAGAATTTCGGCGTTGGGGACTTGGTGTTAATAGACATAGACGAAGCGAAATGAAAGTAGACGCCAAGTTATAGAAAGTTGCATAATGAATATCATGATCAAATTTTGGATTAAGACGATTTTGTGTTGATCGCTCTATAAACGTGCTGAATACGGGAGCTGCTTAATGGGTCTAGGGGGGAAAGGAATTCTGTTTCATACAACTCCATACTTGCGTTGACTATGGTGAAATACAAACGTTCGGCCTGAAAGCAGTGCAGCACAAGTTGTGCCAATGGCTGTGTGGCTCATCAAACTAAAGACTTGGATCGGATTATGAGGCATCACAGAAAATATAATTTCCTCCAATAACGAAGGTTTGGATGTTACAGGTTTATTGTAAAAGGCTAAGATCTGTCTTCATCAGAGGGGCTGAACCGTTTGGGGACCCTCGGAGCATCCAACACCGGTTGAGTGGGGCCGGAGGGGGAGCTTGTTTAGCGGAGCACACCGCGGGGATACGTACCTGGGCGCCTAGCCTGGACTAGTTGGGATGGCGCCGGTGCATGCCAGCTTTGAAATCCATTCAGAAGCGACCGGAAATATTATCCTTTTGACAAGGGGACAATTGTGATATCCCGGGATAGGATATACAAATTTGCCACGGCGGACATGGAACGGAGCCTACCCAGTTAGTGAGCGGCAGCTGGAATGGGATGGGATAACCTTGGGCAGAACATGCAGCATCCTAAAAAAAAAAAAAAAAAACACGTTGCAGAGAGAACTGGACCATTCATTATGTTACTTTGGGCAGGCTGTGCACTAAGTTTGCGATGGAGGCAAGTTTCTTATTAATACTTACAAAAGCCGACAATCGTATTACTTGGTAAGAAAAACGAGCGACTGAGTAAGAGGCGTCTACACGATACAATTTTAATGAATCTCGCACGCAAGTCGTTCAATGGCCACCTGGTGTTTAGTGGCCATTTCTGAACTGAGTGTGTGGGGGGCGCTTTATCCGGTCAGAACCATCAAAGACAAAACAAATTTACATTGCCACACATGTTTGTAATTCAGAGAGCGGAAACAATCAACGTGTCCTCTTGGTAATCACTGTTTTAGACCGGTTTGTGAACGAGTTCACAGCCCGGGTCACGCTTGGCATTCTAGACCCCATAGTTATCTCTCAGCCTCATCCATAAGGAGCCCTTGGGCAGGTGGGGCAACTGACACGGACGGACGAGGAAACATGTTGGTTCCCGCCATCAGATTGGGGGTGTGCAAGAGGTGACGCCTCATGTGTTCGGTGCTCTGTCCTTCTTTTAGTTTTGGTGGAACGGGGGACGGGTGTGATTTGTCTGATGGGGAACCAAGGCTGGGGCATCTGAGAGATGCGGCGCGTAAGCATTACGGGGGTTTACAAAGGTGCGGCCGGCCAGCTGTACGTACAGTTCTACGCAAGAGGATGCACCCTACAGCAAGAATGGAGCCGGATTTATGGATTTATAACCATCCCGCTCGACTGATGATGGCGTGGGCCACCTCGGCGATCCTGGTCAGCCTAGGGGCCATGGCGCATTTGCAGGGAGGTACAGCCTATGAGAGCCCCTGCAACATATCCCTGGAGGATTCCTGTCGCGGCGTAGCTTGGCGCCCCCTTGTCAATAGCGCTCCCATACCGGCCTCTGGTCACTGCTTTAGGGCAGTGGGCGCTGTGGCATCGCTGGGGGACGGGGCCAACAGTGACGTTTGTAGGACCCAGGCTGCCCGCTGCCCAGTACCTGGGAGACTAGCACCGGCAGTGCTATCAATGCCCTGTGCGGGCGGTAAGGCTAGGCGCCAGCCATAGGTACCATCCAACAGTTGAAGCTACCTGTCGAGGTACCCGCCTCCACACCTACCCGCCATCATGACTCTCAGCTGCGGGAAGGGGACACTTGTTCAATTGACGACCCAGCCGTCTCAGGTCAACATCCAGCCTTGGACCACTGCCCATCAGCCTCAGGTACAAAACCTCCCCATCCATCTCCTCCATCAGCCGCCGCTCTCCCTCCCCTCTACACCACTCTTCTTTTCTTGTCTGCACGATACCCGCTTCCAATTGATAGCCCATCATGCATCCCAAGAGCATCACCTGCGGCCTTCTGGCAGCTCTTGCTGCCGTTGCCTCTGCTGCCGACTCGGATGTTATGCAGCTCAAGAAGGACACCTTCGATGACTTCATCAAGACCAACGAGCTCGTCCTCGCCGAGTGTAAGTGTTTCGCCCTCTATGCGATCCCGCATTTCCTCTCTCATAGTCCGGCTCGCTGACATAGTCCAACAACAGTCTTCGCTCCCTGGTGCGGTCACTGCAAGGCCCTCGCTCCCGAGTACGAGGAGGCTGCCACCACCCTCAAGGAGAAGAACATCAGACTCGCCAAGATCGACTGCACTGAGGAGGCCGATCTTTGCAAGGAGCACGGTGTCGAGGGATACCCCACCCTGAAGGTCTTCCGTGGCCTCGAGAACGTCTCCCCCTACGGTGGACAGCGAAAGGCTGCTGCGTAAGTCCCAACGAGAAGCTGATTCTAAATATATTGAGAGCTAACTCATATTCCCAGCATCACCTCCTACATGGTGAAGCAGTCTCTCCCCGCCGTCTCCATCCTGTCCAAGGACACCCTCGAGGACTTCAAGACCGCCGACAAGGTGGTCGTCGTCGCCTACCTCGCCGCCGACGACAAGACCTCCAACACCACATTCACTGAGATCGCTGACGCTCAGCGTGACAACTACCTCTTCGGTGCCGTGCACGACTCTGCCGTTGCCGAGGCCGAGGGCGTCAAGGCCCCCGCCGTTGTTGTCTACAAGTCCTTTGACGAGGGCAAGAACACCTTCACTGAGAAGTTCGAGTCCAGCGCTATCAAGGACTTCATCAAGACCTCCGCCACCCCTCTGATCGGTGAGGTCGGCCCCGAGACCTACAGCGGCTACATGGATGCTGGCATTCCCCTTGCCTACATCTTCGCTGAGACCCCCGAGGAGCGTGAGAAGCTCGGCAAGGCCCTTGAGCCTATTGCCAAGAAGTACAAGGGCAAGGTCAACGTCGCCACCATCGATGCCGGCCAGTTCGGTGCCCACGCCGGCAACCTCAACCTCAAGACCGACAAGTTCCCCGCCTTCGCCATCCAGGACATCTCCAAGAACCAGAAGTTCCCCTTCGACCAGGAGAAGGAGATCACCTACGACAGCATTGCTCCCTTCGTGGATGACTACGTTGCCGGCAAGCTTGAGCCCAGCATCAAGTCTGAGCCCATCCCCGAGAAGCAGGATGGCCCCGTTACCGTCGTGGTTGCCAAGAACTACGAGCAGATTGTCCTTGACGACACCAAGGATGTCCTGATTGAGTTCTACGCCCCCTGGTGTGGTCACTGCAAGGCTCTCGCCCCCAAGTACGATGAGCTTGGCGAGAGCTTCGCCAAGAGCGAGTTCAAGGACAAGGTCGTCATCGCCAAGGTTGACGCCACCCAGAACGATGTCCCTGATGAGATCCAGGGCTTCCCCACCATCAAGCTCTACCGCGCTGGTGACAAGAAGAACCCCGTGACCTACTCTGGCTCCCGAACCGTCGAGGACCTCGCCGAGTTCATCAAGAAGGAGGGCAAGTACAAGGCCGACATCTCCGCCAAGGAGGAGGGCACCGAGGAGGCCGCTCCCGCCGCCACTGAGGAGAAGAAGGAGGAGAAGAAGAGCGAGGAGAAGGAGGAGAAGGTTGATGAGAAGGATGAGCTGTAAAATTGACGTCACTTTATTAGTTCGCAAAAAGGGCATGTATGACTTCACGGGCGCCGGTTTTAATGGTGCGCTTAATGGAATGCACCTTTGAGGTTTGATAGTTTCCGAGGCAATATGGGAATCTTTTCATGACTACAATACAATGATTCTTTAAACTACATCAATTTTTGTCAGAGCAAACTGTGATATGCATACAGCTTGAATTCTACCCACGCATAAATTGTATCCGAAATCAACGAGTTGATTGTTATACATAAGTCTGTAACACAGCACACATATAATCATACATGCACATATGCTCCCTGTGTGTTTACCACCTTTGGTTCATGTTCTACTGACGAGCACAAACAAATCTGGCATCAATCAGATCGGCTCCACCTCGACCAGCACCAGGAATTGGCTGAAGAATTGACTGTTCCTACCCCGACTATTTTGTACATTTTCCACAAACAACTCGCTCATTTATTTCTTGCCGCTCTTAGCCTCAATGCTCTGGACGTAGTTGGTCAGACGGGTGACGGATGTCTGGAGGGCCTAGAATTGACGCGGGTTAGTTTTTGGGACGTAGAGGACGACAGTGCAGCCATTGGGGTGTCGTCGGTCAATTTCGGGTGCGTACGTAGATGTCCTCATTCAAGAGATCGTTGGCGGTCTTGTACTCCTTGAGGAGGTAGCTGTAGGCAGCGCTGCCGGACAGGAAGCTGCCGAGAAGGAAACCGAAAAGACTGTCCCATGCGTCAGCAAAGCCCCCAGTCCACCGGGTTATCAATTCGTCCCAGGTGAAGATGCGCCTCGACTCACCCTCCACGGAAAGCTCCCATGGGCTTGCGAGCCGGGAGAGGCGCGGCGTCGGCCATTCGGCGGGCGGAGGTGCTGAAGGATCGCGCAGCCAGCGCACGGCCGGTGCTGGAAAGGACTCTCGACGCCGAGAACATGGTTTCGGTGGGCGGTTGCGGTGTTTTGCGGGAGGGTTTTGACGAGGGAGCTTGAATGCGCTGAGCGATGATTGATCGGGTGTTCGGAATATCTGCCACAGGCGTTGTGCTGGCGTGTGATTGGCTACGTCACCCACTATCACTGGGGGGGACCCAAAGGTGCGCCACGGAGCAGGGCGTGTGAATTTTCCGGTACCTACGTAGACGGGGAGGATCCTATCGCTCTGTGACACGGGTCAACCCATTAAAGCTTCCAACCTATCCACGCTATTTACTAGTTATACCAAAACAGAGGCCCTGCGACCGGCATCCTCAAATGACCTTCCCATACGCGCGAAGATGAACAATTTCGGAGTCATCGAGCTCGCCAGCGCCAAAACGACGGCGGCGCCAGGCTGGGCCTACGTCCCTGATACCTCTGTCAATCGCCCATCAGGACCCGCGAACCGAAAACGAGCGAGAAATGTGCCGGGCCTCAGCATCGGCGACTTGACTATCAGACAGGAGACAAAGAAGAGAAAGGAGGCGGAGGCTCTTGATCGAGATGGAGGAAGAGACAACACGATACCGTTGCCTGTGAAGAGTGGAAGTGGTAGGTGATTGGCATGAAGTCATCCTGCGCCGAGCAAGATGGAGGAAGATTGGTAATGATGCTGACCCAAGAAGCCCAGAGGAAACACACGCAAAACGTTCGAAGGATTCTACAGTCCCAAAAGACATTCGGAAACCATCTTGACGATTTCCTGGCCTTGCAGGCATTAGCAGAATCCAACCCTGCAGCCTCGGCGCGTTCGAATGTCGCTGGCGCAACCAACAAGAAGCCCGCCCCGAACAAGAAGGACGCACCCTCATCGTCCCGAGTAGAAGAAGACACTCAAATGGCGGACGCAGATCTACCACCTGTTCTCCAACTCTCACCCAATAACACCGACGTATCGGATCCGGGCGACGACGACCCTCTGCTCGAATCTCGCGTGCCCGACATGCCCACTGACGACGAGCTGCGCAAGCTCCTCGCAGCACCACCCCTTCACTATGGAGAGGCGACAGGCGACTGGGACCAAAAATACCCAGTGAGGGTGTTTTGCGAGGTGTGCGGGTACTGGGGACGGGTTCGGTGCATGAAGTGTGGTACGAGGGTATGCGCGCTGGACTGCTTGGAAATGCACCGGGAGGAGTGTGTCACACGGTATGGGCTGTGAAAAAGGGATATTATAGGCTTGTGTTCGCATAGGCGTGGAGTTTGCATCATATGGGCATTTATGAGGCATTGGCGTTTTGGGGGTTTGCTTTGACGGCTGGGCTACAACGGATTGATACCCCGAATCCTTCTTAGTATTCTTAACTTTCAAGAATGAGATCCATATTGAAATGGAGAACTCGCACTCAAATTGCAATGTGCATTTTCCAGTGATGGGGCATCGGTGTTCGATACCGATCTCACTCTTGTGTCCCCAAGTGGAGGGTCCTCCTGTTCTTGATTGCCCAGACGTCGATTTCCAACCCGACCAATTGTGTTCCACGAAGTTTCTGCCTTGATTTAATTCTGTCAAATTGACCAAGAGCTTCTTTCGAGAGGAATATTCCATGTACACAAGCCATGTCGCTGCCCGACGACTCAGAATAAAGCAGGGCGACGCATGCGTCCCACAGACTTAGATGGACAATATCCCGAACCCCAGTGAGATTCTTGACATATTGGTAGAACAAGCCCTCCTGAACAGCGAAAGCAACCCGGAAAGCTGAACAGACCCCTCCTTACTGCATTAATCCATCGTGTACGGCCTAGCGCGAAACAACTACTCTTGGGGCATCGGGCTTATTCAGGTCGGTGTCCGGTTAGATGCCGCCCAAATTTGACTCATGATTTGTGAGTCACTCGTGTTTTACTCTTCAATTGACGATGTTTCCCGGGATGAGAGGGTTGTTGCAGGAAGGGCATGCCATTGCTGGGCCACAATATCTATTGGCATGCTCCCGTGTGACTGAGCCTTGGCCACTGGGTCGGTCAGTCCATTGGAGAACCAGCATTTTATCGCCTATTGGTTTCTCAGTATGATCTTGAGAGTATTTCATAGTACATCTGTTTCAATCTGCTCTTTCACTTACAAATGATAGAGGCGGTTTCATACCGACTCTATAGTCTGATATGCAAGCACTGGAAACAACTGCGGAGACTCCTACCGTTGACTGTGGGTTATGGAAGCATCTATACTGTAAAACCTTTGATGGGGTCCATTAAATGCTTCCTCAAGTATCGTGGTGCCTATATTGAACATACGGTGAAGGTGTCAGAAGTGGTCAAACAAAAGTTGGGAGCATGGCTTTTGAGTGCAACGGTTGGGTCGAAGAACCTCGGCCAATTCCATCTTTCTTTCTAGAAAAGAGACATTGAGCTATTCATTCCTTGATGCGAGGCATCCTTCGAATATGATTTAATATGGGATCAAGAGGCCAAGAGGTCGCCATAACGAGAGCACAATGCTGTATATTCGACCCTGGGGGTTCACATATCTGGAAAATACCAACTAAACTATGAGTCACGCACATGGTAGCCATACCCCTAAATTTGGCTTATGACGATCCAGAAACCCCTGAAAGAGACCGAGAATGAATACGAAGTACGCTCAGGCTATACTGTGCCATTTGTGCCGGAAGGGTCCGATCTCGGAAGATAGGATTCAAATGAGTCCCTCACAGATATATGATTTGGTAAGAATTCTCATACAAGCCATGTCCAACGACCAAAAAGCGTCATGCATGGACAATTCGTCGCAACTATCGTATTATCCCATGTTGATGACTCGGATAAGGTCGTGGCCGAAGATCTACCGGTAGTCTATAGGTCCATCCCTTGACATGTATCCGACGAGGGGGGCCACAGAAATAAGTGAGTGACTCAACCCCACCTCGTGTATAATGCCCCTGCCCCGCCATTCAAGTCCGCAACTTCTTCCATCTGCAATATCGAGCCCACAACATGTCGTCCGAACAAGCTGAAGCTCCCAAGGCGGCCGAGGGCGCTCCCGCGCAGAGCCTCCCCTCCCGACCTGCCAAGCAGCCCAAGGAGAAGCCCGCCAAGGGCGGAAAAAATGCCGGCCTTGAGGTTCGTGGTGACCCTCCAACCCCACGTCCCATGCCATGATCTGGCCGCCACCCGACGGTCCCATCTCAGTTGCGCCAGTGCCATTGACTGACCTGCCCTGCAGCTGCCGACCCTCCCCGAATTCATCCAGCACCGACTGGACCTCTTCGACAAGATCAAGGCCCGCCAGGATGCCGAGATTGCTGGTGCGTTGCTGAAACGGCCAAACCCCCCACCATGCCACGAAATCGACTGACACGGCGCAGCGCAACCCCGCGAGGAAATCACCATCTCTCTTCCCAACGGAAAGGAGGAGAAGGGCACATCATGGGAGACCACCCCTGCCTCCATTGCCAAGGGCATCTCCAAGTCTCTGCTCGAGCGCACCGTCATCTCCATGGTTGACGGCGAGCTGTGGGATTTGACCCGTCCCCTCGAGAAGAGCTGCAAACTCGAGCTGCTCGACTTTGAACACCCTGAAGGTGAATCATACTGGGAAACTTTACAGGATGGAAGCAACGGGACTAACGCGTAGCTTCAGGCAAAAAGGTCTTCTGGCACTCGTCTGCCCATATTCTTGGTGAGGCCGCTGAGCGACGTTACGGATGCTACCTTTGCAACGGTCCCCCCACCACCGACCCCCCGGGTTTCTACTACGACATGGCTAAGATGGAAGGGTGTGTATACTTTAATTCGTTCCGGAATGGGTCTTCGATGCTGACAGCGACAAAAGCCAGGTGGTTGCCGAAGAGGACAAGAAGGCCCTCGAGACCATCTCCAGCAAGATTATCAAGGAGAAGCAGCCATTTGAGCGTCTCGAGATGACCAAGGATGAGCTTCTTGAGATGTTCAGATACAGCAAGTACAAGGAGTACTTCATCAACCAGCGTGTCCCCGATGGCACTAAGAGCACTGTCTACCGATGTGGACCTCTTATCGATTTGTGCCGTGGTCCCCACGTTCCTCACACCGGCAACATCAAGGCCTTTTCCGTTCTCAGAGTATGACCCTTGATGTTTTTTAATTTGAACATCATGTATGGCTGACAAAAATACAGAATTCCGCCGCCTACTGGCTTGGTGACAGCAAGAACGAATCCGTCCAGCGAATTGCTGGTATTGCCTTCCCTGACAAGAAGCAGCTCGAAGAATACAAGCACTTCCTTGCTGAAGCCGCCAAGCGTAACCACCGAAAGATTGGTCAGGACCAAAAGCTCTTCTTCTTCGACGAAGTTTCTCCTGGTTCTACCTTCTTCCTGCCCCACGGTGTGCGTATCTACAACGCTCTGGTGGACCTGATCAAGGGCGAGTACCACAGGCGTGGCTTTGTCGAGGTCATGACCCCCAACGTGTACAAGGCCGATTTATGGAAGACTTCTGGCCACTGGGCACACTACGAGGAGAACATGTTCAGTTTCGATGTCGAAAAGGAGCGTTATGCCCTGAAGCCCATGAACTGCCCCGGTCACTGCAAGATCTTCTCCCACTCCGACATCAACTACAAGGACCTGCCCTGGCGAATGGCTGACTTTGGTGTTCTACACCGAAACGAATTCTCGGGTGCCCTCTCTGGACTTACCCGTGTTCGTCGATTCCAGCAGGATGATGCCCACATCTTCTGCACTGTTGACCAGGTACGTACGGCATACAGAGTATAGATATCAGACATATTAACCCGCAAATAGATCCGAGAGGAGATCGAGGGAGCCTTTGAGTTCTTGGACAGCGTCTACCGCATCTTCGGCTTCAAGTTTAAGCTGAAGCTGTCTACTCGCCCTGAAAAGTTCGTTGGTGACATTGCCACCTGGGATATTGCCGAACAGAAGCTCCGGGAGGCTCTGGACTCTTTTGCCGCCAAGCACAACGAGACTTGGGAGTTGAACCCTGGTGACGGTGCTTTCTACGGTCCCAAGATCGATATTACCTTGTATGATGCGCTCCGCCGAGAGTTCCAGTGCGGTACTATGCAGCTCGACTTCAACCTTCCCCGACGTTTCAAGCTACGATACCTCGCCGGCAAGGATGAGAGTGGCGTCAGTGACGGCAGCAACCCCGAGGAGGACCTCCCAGCCGGCTACGCACGCCCTGTCATGATTCACCGAGCTGTCATGGGCAGTTTTGAGCGCATGATTGGTGTGCTTACTGAGCACTTTGGCGGCAAGTGGCCTTTCTGGCTGAGCCCCCGCCAGATTCTTGTTGTCCCCGTCATGCCGGCGGCCAACGAGTATGCTGAGGAGGTCCAGACCCTCTTCAAGCAGAAGGGCATCTTCATCGACACGGATCTGAGCAGCAACACCTTCCAGAAGAAGATCCGCACTGGCCAGCTGGAACAGTACAACTTCATCTTTGGTAAGTGATGGTGGACATGGGGAAATGAATATACGGATATACAGCGGCTAACAGATATACACAGTTGTCGGTGCCGAGGAGGCCAAGACCCGTACAGTCAACATCCGAAACCGAGACGACCAGGCCACCCAGACCAAGGGAGAACTGGTTCCCGTTGAGGAGGCACTGGAGAAGCTTCTTCGCCTCAAGGAGTCCAAGGATCTGGTGAACAAGATCTAAGCATGAAAGGGAAAAAGGAAGAAAACGGACACAGTGGAGGCGGCGAGGACGGCGTATTGGTTCAAAAGAAGCAAGAGGATGCACCATGATGTAGAAGTGAGCTGACATGGGAGTGTAACGGGAACTAGAGACGCAGTGTATGCAAGCGAGGTGGATAGAGCCCAGGCCAATGGGAAAAATAAAAAGAAGAAAAATACCCCGAAAAACATGTCTATGAACAGATGGGCTAGCTGAAGTTGAAGATGAGGCGGTTGGAGGAGTCAAAGGCCAGCCACGAGTGGGACTTCGAGACATTTTGGCGTCCAGCTCGAAGCCGGGAGAGAAACCCGCGAGGGAATGTGAGCAAACCCCCGGGGCGCACAAGGCAAAGACAGCTGCCTGGCTGCGATTTCAGCTGATGTAGGAACGAAACGCCCCAGGCGCACGCCGCCGGCTGGGAAGAGTCACAGGGTGGAGCGCGTGTGGTGGACGGAATGCGGGAGGATGGATGATGGGCGGGCAGCGTGTCGCAGACAAGAAACAATGGAGGAGGTGGTGGCCATGGCATGCAACAGGATGCATACGGCATCCAATCTCGGGATCGGGATCGGGCTCATGGCAGTGGTTTTGATTCATCGGCGTCCCCACAGCTGGGGGGGGGGACCGGTCAGCAGCTGGGTCAGCTGTTAGCAGGATAGTGAGACTCTACTTGGCGAGGATATGATGAAGAACAAGAGGCAGAGCGGAATGAGATGTGACAGGCTGATGGATCGGGAATCAGGTAGTGTGACTGGTGTTTAGGGAATTGCTCTGCGCAGTCATGTCTTAGAACAGCCACCCTCGATCGACGGGATATGTCTTGGACATGACAATCGGCAGCGGTTTGTGTTTTGGCCTTCTCCCTCCCCCCTGGCTTGGCTCGCTGTCTTGAAGCTCTGTCGTGGTTTTTTTCTCATTGGATTGAATTTTTTTTTCTCACGCTGAATTGTGTGCGTATGTCTGAGTGCGAGGCCAGTGGGCTGGGTTTTTCTTTTTCTGTCTAGATCTGCCAGATTGACTCCGCAATCCCTGTTTTGGAGGGAAGGGGATCTGGGCTCCCCTCATCCTCCTTTTTTGCCTCCTTGGGCCGGGCTTGGGATAGGGAGGGGATGTGCAGCAGGGATGAGGATGACACCAGACAGGGTGGAGCAGCCAGAAAAACAAAGATCCCGAGCCGAATGCTCCCTCGACAGAAAACGAGTGAGAGATGCACCGAGTAGGTGTGAAGGGGGTGTACATTGGCGGCTACGCATTGTACTGTGCTGTACTGAAATTTCAGTGCCATTGTTAATTACGCACGAATCAAAACAATGGTACCTATGGAGATGGGTTGCAGTATGGGCATATGGGGAGATGAGGCGCCAGAGTGGGCTCCCCGGAGGGTGAGGCCCAAGAGACAGAGGCAGTAATTTAGTAGCAGCCAACGGCCCAAGCCGAGGGCACGAGGGCCTCGGGAGCGCAAGGCGGTGGGCGGAAGGAAGGAATGGAATGGAGGCCCGGATCGGAGCGGCGCGGCGGGAGTAGAGAATGCAAAAAAAAAAAAAAAAAAAAAGATGACGTATCAGTTCCATAAAATTTCTTTTTGCAAAAGTGAGGTGAAAAAAAGAAAGAAAAAAAAAGGGCAGAGAGGCAAGGAGGAGAAATTGGGTTCACAAAAAAAGCAATGAGTGCCATAAGCCATGGGAAGCGGAGGGGAAACCCGTAGCCGTAGCGTCTCTCTTGTTTGTTCCTCAAATGACAAACCAGCCAACTCGCTACATGGTGCCTAGAATTCCGAGGGTTGTATTCATATGGTGCACGTTGCACATTGCAGATGCATACGTGCTGTCTGTACGAATTCTTCAAACTAGAAACCGTGAGAGTCGATGGGCGGGGTCGAGTTGGCCGATGGGGTGTTGGTTGGGGACATCAACGGCGAGTTTCAATCATTATGGGTCGCACGCGGACTCCAACGCGCGCAGAGAAAATGGAGACCCTAAAAAAAGGTGAGACGCATATCTGTCAGCTCACGCAAATGCACCTTGGCAATGGTGAAGCGAAGCAGTGTTTATGCACAGATGTGCATTCTGGGGCGCTGTCCTTGGTTGAATGCAGCCCAGCAGCCGATTGTACGACCACGGAAGACATGCCCTCACGCGCGCGTGCTTTGTTTTGGGAGTGCCAAGGAATATCAAGGAGGGGGCGAATGAGGAGGAAAAAGAAAAGAGGAAGAGGAAGAAAAAAAAAGGCAACTCACAAAGAGGATACCACCCGGTGAGCGGCGATGGATGAAAAAGGCAAACGAGAATGAGACAGATCACAAGGTGCGTGTGAGCGTGGTTGGCGTGGTTGGCGTCGAATGCATTGTCCGCCACACCGAGGCGCCCCTTGGTTTCCTAGATGAGCCTGCAGCAGCAGCGAGCTGCGCGACGGGAATTGACCCCCTTCCTATTTGGTGACTGTACATGGTTTGTGAGATGCGAGAAAATCAATCACTGATTACGAGTAGGGAGCTTCCCTGGTCGATTAGGGGGTGTCAGACCAACGATGGCAAGGACAAGCACAGGAACAGGCCAAGCCCGCTTTATTAGTTTGGGGTGAAGAGAGGTAACAGGAACGGACCCAGCATGTACGTTGATGTCTTTCTGGAAAGGGCGTAGCACGTCAGCCACATGCGTCTCAAAGGCGGAGGCGGCTATTTTTTTTTTTCCCGCCTTCTCCCCATCTCCCACGCCCACCCCCCTCGCCCTGTGTGGGAAGGAATACACTGGAGAGAGAGAGGCTTTGTCTTTTGACACAATGCCCGTCCGTGGCGCGTGGGTGCCTTTATCTAAATGGGGAATGGTGGGCCCGCAGTGGGCTTCCCGTCCTCTGCCATGATCATTCCTACTGGGGTTTGGTTGGTCGGCTAGCTAGCCGTCGGTTGGGGACGGAGAGAACAAAGTGACAACTTATCATCTACATCCAGGTGGCGAGACAAGAAGGAGATGAACCACGATGGCTGCGAGGACAATGCGACGTTGGGTTAGGTCCGTCATCAAGATGCTGGCTGGCAAGATCAATTCAAGCAAGTGATCGCTTCCTCACGCACGACACCCAACCACGGCCGAGACTGAAATGTCACCAGGTTGCAGGCAAAACAGGCAGCATGCCATTCTCGTCCCAACTTGGTCATCTATCATAATAGACTAAACTCACCGGTCAAGACGCGGTCCTCCTCCATTTGACAAGGCCCGACACCACCACCGACCATCATGGCATATCCCGCACTTTTTACAGGACGAATCACTCGAAGCGCCGAGCTTCGGGTGGGGAGCCACGAGGGGAGGTCCAAACGATGAGTTGAAAATCAGCCAAGTAATCATGATGCCATTCCGACAGCTGTCCCCCTAACCGGAGAAAAAAAAAATTCGGGGCAGTGCCACCCCTTCTTCTGCCTTTGAGCCGCTCGATCGGGCAGTGAGGCGCTTGTCAGCTGGCAAGACGATAGGCGGGGGTTCAAGCCGACCATGTTTCTTATTGTTATTCCCATCCTCCTCCGATATGTAGGTGTGTGTGATGCAGCGACGGTCCTCGTGTGTGGCGAGGCATGGCGCTCCGGAAATAGCTGACGAGCAACGGAAGCTGACCAAAGGGGGGGCGACGATCAGCAAATGAGCGGCTGTCCCAATTGTCGGGCCCGGAGTAAATGACCTCTGTTGTCTCGGTTTTTGGCCAACGTGACGCCCTGTCCCCGGTCAGCCTCCGACTTGGTCCCATCCCATTGGGACCAGTCATATAAGGCGCAAGGCGTGCGAAGTCGAGGTGTGAGATGTAGAATATGAGGTGTAACCGAGACGTAGCCAGAGACGGTATCAGCCACCACCATAGCTGGGCGGGAGCGGCCCAAGTCCAGTCAGCAGCTGCGCGGGATGTGGGATAAGAAGATTTTGTACCGAAGGAGGGGAGGGGGGGATATGGAATCGTTGCTGGCCAACTGTTGGCCAACTGCGAACAAGCCGAATGGTCGCCTACTTGACGTTGCCTTGGCCCCTTGACACCCCCAGCGCGTTTGGACAGCTGCACATCGCCTAGATTGTGGGTTGGCAGCGGGAACGAAAGCACCAAGAGGGGCCGGGGTGACTGGGGAGCAGGGGTGTGTGGTCAAGCGCTGACTACCGCCATGTACCTTGCCCTGTCTGGCCTCGTTATGTACTCGATGAGTTTTGTGTGACGGTACCTTGCGTGCGCAACGTAGCACTCCTTTGTTTTTCCATGTTGACGAGTCCTTGTACGGAGCGATGATAATGGTAGTAATAATAACGGGGGCGAGCGAGCGGTGGGACAGAGCACAGGTGTCGTCTCGAAGCAAAACCTGCCCATAATTTACGCCTATAACTGGGGATACCATGAACCGATGGAGGAGACGGGACAGCATACCCGGGCTAGCCTGCTTGGGGACGAGGTAAAGGTACCAGGAAACGAGATGAATGAGGTTATTCGACTGAACACGGTGTTTGGCGCGGTTCCGTGGGCGGTTAGTTGGATCGCAAAGTGAGAATGCTATATGTATTTTTTTTCGGGGCATATTTGTAAAGACGTTGACTCGATACAGCTGACTCGGGGCTTGTTTGACTCAGGTAGTGACATTTCCCAGGGCCTGAACTCGTTTGCTTGACAATGTCTGCCATCGGCCATTTGTTACGTCCCAGCATGCCCGGCTATGTAGGCGATTTCTCTCCCACCTCGCGCATCCCAGTCGTTGCCCAGCACGGGCCCCCGTCTCTCCCCCCATGCCGCGCTGCGCTTCGCTGCAAATCGGGAATCTGAACCGGCTGCCGTGGCATGGATGGGGGATGCCTGTTGTTGGAGCCATGCCTCTTTTGCCTGCCACAGGCCAACGTGATAGTGACGAGAGCAAATCCTTCCACTCGACGACCAACCAAACCAAACCCTGGCGGAAACGAAACGCCCAAAGAGTCACGCATAGTGATAGTCGTCTCTCCTTTGGGCGGGTTATGAGAGGTGATGGGTCACGGGCACATGCCTGTTGTAGCCAAGGTTACGAAGCTCGCCTTTGCAGCTTCTCCCGGGCAGAATCCTTCTCCTCGTTTGCCCTCTTCTTGGTCCTATACCCAAGCTACCTCTCCACCCTCGCCCGTCAAAGCAGCCACATACAGACGGCCGTACCACCACCACGATTGTGCCTCATTGCCCCCCCCCGTCCCCTCCTCCACTTTACCCATCCCCCCATTCCCCATCCCACATCCCTGGCATCCCGGGCTTTGGGGTGCTTGGATAACGGTTGACGATAGGCACACTCCAGCAACTGATCAACCCGGCTCCCGCCCGTCTCTTTGACTGTATGCTGGCCCGGCCGCCCAGAAAAAAATTAAAAAACCGACCGGTGTAAAAAAAGCCACTGTCACTTCTTCCGAGTAGGGTCCCCTCCCACCCCAGAAGCGGCTGACGCTGAAACGGGACGCCTACAGTTGTCGCGTACTCCACGGAGACCCCGACGACGCCTCTTGCTCACATTCCGTCATATGGAGCTCAGAATCCTCTTTTCTCATCGTCACCGGCTCGTCTCTTCGTCGTCTGTGCCCTCCCCGACCTGGCTTTTAGGCACATCGTAACATCTCTCTACAAAACGGGAGTGGCCTGCGCTGACCACTTACACGCGTCTCTCTATCTTTGCAAAGCTGCCCAACCCCGATTTTGCATGCGCTGCGACTACGACTGACCCCCCCCCTCCCTTCTTTCGTTGGCGAGTTGATCCGAGAAGAAACAAAAAAGAAAAGAGAGGAGGAAAAAAGAGGGACCCTCTGTCGATTCGGGCACGTCTTCTCTTCAAGCATAACTCGTTTCCTCCATCCTCCCGCCTCCTGTCTTCTGTTCGTCATTATCAACTGTCATACGTCTGGCCTAGCCTCTTTGTCGACCTAGACATCTTCCCGTCTCGACGCTACTGCCCGCGCTATAGCTGTAGCTACGTACCCCCCCCCCCCCCGAGCTGCCAAACCAACGCCATCCATCGGCCCCTCTCACTCGCACCCACGCCCACGCCCAGCGACAATCACTGCCCTCGGCCGCGGCACCAGGCAAAAAGCAACACCTTGTCTCACGCCAAAAGCAAGGCTTCGTCCGCCCATCTACCCAGTCCGCGATCGAGGCCCCCCCCTCCGACGGAGCCTTCCCGGATGCAGAAGCATTCCTTGCTGCTACAGGGCTTAAAAGTCATCTCTCCGTCCGTGGTTTTTTCCCAGCACGATGCGCCGTTCGTCGCTCACCACCAAGACGGATCGCCATCGAGACGAAGCTGCGCCCGATGCGCACTCTTGGGATGAGCCTCAGCTTCACGACCCTGTCCCCGCCCCGGTGCACGTCCTCGCTGGTGCTGTCCAAGGTTCGACCCAGCACGATGAACAGCACCTCCATCGCAATTCTGCCATCGCCCCTCATGTCGTCCCCGTCGATGCGCCCAACGCGCCCATGACAGATACGTTCCCCGCCGGCGACGCTACCACGACTGCGAATCCCACCTACGCCGCCGCCTCTGTTGGCCTATCTGTGAATTCCACCAATCCCCAGGGCCACGGCGACGACGTCGATAACTACCAACACACAGACATTGACAACCCGGACTCAGACATTGACCTTGACCTGGACCTGGACCTCGACCACCACTCCACCCACCACCAACACGAGTCTTCCCGACCGCACCTGCCTGACGACCTCCTGCCTTCTAGCTTCAATTCCGACCTGACCCCCTACAATCACCAATATCACCCCGAAGATTATGACCTGGACATGAGCGACAGTGACGACGGAGGCGCTCCTGTTGAAAACATCATCGCCGCCGCCAACCTCGTCTCCCCCGTTCCGCAACTCCACTTTCAAGACCACCACCCTGCCCCACCCAACGACGAAGACGAAGACGAGGACGAGGACGAGGACGACGATGATCAAGAGTCCGCTCCTGGATCCCTCAACTACCTTCATCCGCTATTTCACCTCCCAACCTTTACGAGCACCGGACTGATCATGGACGTGCCTCTGCCACCGGGTTGGGGGGCTGGCAATGCTGCCAACCCCCCTCCCCAGGACCAGCAGCAAACGGAGGCTCCCGATGATGCTCCTTTGGTCAGCAACCCCAACCCGACCATGCTCGGGTCCGAGAACCTGAGCTTGTTCGACTTCCTCCGCCACTGGGCGATACAGTCTCGCTCATCGTCGCCCATGTCGACTGCTCGACTACGGCCGCCCTGTATTCAGAGCATCCGTCACCAGGCCGCGAATGGTCCTGACGAGGTGCGCTACTCTGACTTGCGCGGTGACGCGTGCGACATTCAGGGCATGGACTGGGATGCCATGGGCACCTCCAGAAGAGAAGCCCGAGAGAGGCGATCTCTCACATACAGAAACTACACCAACCATGGGGGTTCAGATAATTGGACCGTGAGTATCTCCCCGCAAATGATTTTTTTTTTTTTTGGAGGGGGGTTAAGGGGGGGGACAACCATCAGTGTCACCAAAGCTAACATGGGTCAAACAGCCTCACCTACCTGACGTAAAAATCCCCTCGAGAGACAGCTTCTTTCGATTTAGAAACCTCCATGTTCGCCGCGACGTCTACCTAGCTCACTTCCAGTTGCGCAGCGTCTTGGCATGCCCCTCGCGGACACAGGCGTTTTACCCCGGTCCTCGAGGTATTAATCGTATTAACCCCGTCTCAGGCAAAAATGAGCTTGCCCTCAACCTGAGCGGAGTCACTGGCCTCGGCTCCGTTATTTCCACCCTTGATGCCAATCATGGAGTCCTAATGGCCGGCACTTTCAACGGAGAGTATTGTCTGAAGAACCTCAATTCGGAGAATAGGAGACATTACACCGATGGTCAGATTACCACCAACCCAAGCGGGATCACCAATCATCTTCAAATACACCTCCCCAGACGGTCATCTGGCCCCGTCGCAGCCCTTGCCAGCAATGACAACGGCTTCCGCATCATGGACCTGACGACGGAAAAACTAGTCATGGAGACGGCGTATCCGTTTGCACTGAACTGCTCAGCCATGTCCCCTGATGGCCGATTGAGGGTCATGGTGGGCGACCACTTCAACGCCATGATTGCAGACGCAGACACAGGCCAGATCCAGCAGGAGCTGACGGGCCACCGCGACTTTGGCTTCTCCTGCGACTGGTCTGATGACGGCTGGACCATTGCCACGGGATGCCAGGACAAGGGCGTTAAAATATGGGACGCCCGCAAGTGGTGTGATTCCCACGGTAGAAGCATGCCCCTGTGCACAATCAGGTCTGAGATGGCTGGAGTTCGAAACTTGCGCTTCTCCCCTGTAGGCAGCGGCCAGAAGGTTCTGGTAGCCGCCGAGGAGGCCGACTTTATCAACATCATTGACGCACAGACATTCAACTCGAAGCAAACGATTGACATATTCGGGGAGATTGGTGGTGTCGCCTTCAGCAATGACGGACAGGATCTGAATGTGTTGTGCAGCGATCACAACCGCGGAGGCCTTCTCCAGTTGGAGCGATGCGGACGTTCTGCCGAGCCCTTCTTCAATGACACCTGGCTACGACGCCCCAGTGGCTGGAAGTGGCACAATGAGCTGGACAACTATACAGGTGCCGGTGAACCTTTCCACCGAAGACATACCATGTTGGATTCGATACCTATGTTCTGAGCTCCATATACCACTCCTACTACGACGACCAAATATCCCGGCGGCACTTTTACTTTGCCGCCCACTACAACATACACTACTACACATTATGCGCCTTACACAATTTGGAGCCGATGGCCTCGACATTACACCCCCACATCTTCTTTCTTCCTCATCAGCCGGTTACTCTTCTCTCCCATACGCAAGCGTGCACATCAACACACCTATCGAGCATGATACCCCTTCCTTTTACAACTAATCGGTCCACCACCACCCTGTGAACAAAATTGATACCTACAATGCGCCCTATACTTATATATACATATATAAGTGACGATATAGCCGACATCGCGAATCCTGTCTCGGATCCTTACAATTCCACTTTTCAGCAATTTGTTTGGTCTGATTTGGAAACCTCATTTTCTTTTTCTGCTTCATTCTTGGATGCACAAGCATACATGCACATTCTTGGGCACTGGATACAATTGGGCATGGTGTACGGTATTATAGTATTTGCATATCACTCAGGGGGCCGCATCACCGGGTAGTGACGCCCGAGTTATAGGGGTTGTTGACTTGGTTTTTTTTTTTTTTTGTTTTCTTGTGGTATTTCATTTTGGATGGTTGACTCTGGGATGTCAATCACATATCTTGAGGACATACATATTGCCATGTCATCTTGACTCGGTAAAATGTCAAGTCAATACGAGAACTTAGTTGTATATTATTTACATCTTGGCCATTGCATAGAAGGCAATGAAGACACCCAGCGAGTAATGGAACCAAACTGGACATTGTATCGCAAACAAACCCTTGTTCACAAACCAAGATCCGCGCTTTTTCCTGTTTTTTTTTTTAAAAAAAAAAATCATTCATGATTCCCGCTTTTCGTGATAAAACCCTCCGCTCACGACAAACCTCGTTGTAACCATGAATTTCTAATATCCCTTCCACAATTAAGCCCACCCCGATTAAAAAACGGAGCAATGGAGAGAAAACAGGCAGCGACAGCCGAACAGTCCTCTCTCTCCCCGCCAGGCCTTACACCGCCCTTTGTCTCTGTCCAACTCCTTGGAACCCAAAGTTTTGTGCGTACCCGCGTCTAAGACAAAATGTCTCTCCACCAGCCCTCATGGCTACTCGGTGCCCTTGCCCTGAACCTTTTTGGGTTGGGCAAGCTTACTTTACTGCCCTGGTCGGCTTTTGCCTGCCCCCCTCCTACGTCTTCGGTGGAGGGGGGTGGGGGGGTAACCACGCGTTGTGTGTGTGATGGACTTGTGTGATGAGTAATGTGTGATGTGTGCTGGGTGTGTTTTACGTCTTCCGCATATGTCTCAAACAACAACAACCAAAAAAGAAGCCGCCGGCGCTGATCAGTGAGGCCCTGCCTACGGGGTCTGAAAGAGGTTCCGCTTTTTGTGGAGAAGGGTTTTTTTTTGGTTGATCTGGTTCGCGACCTGGTTCGTGTATTTGTCTTTTTTCGAATGACAGTGGGCTTCCTCTTTTTTTTTTTTTTTTGTTTTGGCTACGTAGGAGGGGAACTAACTAACTGGTCACCCACCCACTTCCCCTTCCCTCATAGGGTACCAACAGAGAGGGGAAGGGAGAGGGGGAGGGGGGGGCGAGAAAGTGAATCATGACGAGTTCCAGATGCATACCAGCCTAAAGAAGGAAAAAACAAATGTGAGGGGTTTTTTTTTTTCTCTGCTGTTGTGATTGAAGTTAAAGTGATGTGTGTGATGTTGGTTGTCGACTTTGAAAGATGATAAATGAAATATGACCAAAGACTAATTTGCCGTAATATGTAATGTTGTCGGCAACGACTACCGTTTGAGGGGGGCGGTGGGTGTTCATCCAGAATAAGCAACTGAACAACGATCAAGACAAGTCACGGTAAAGCGATTGCGCGGCACGGCAAAAGGTTAATCGTAAACAATAAACACTAATAAATTACAGCATTATGAAGAAGAGGCTAAATGACAACCCGGCCTAATGGGGTGTGAATACATGTCTTTCCCCAGGGGGACTTTTTGCGTAAACCCTTCTCGCCAACACCACGGATATCGGAGAACCGCCAAGATATTGCAGGACCACTAACAGAGAGAGAAAAAACCAAATGCCGCAGAAAATAGAAAAAACTTTGACGTCACTGGTGTCCAGGCCTGGACACATCATCAAACGAGTCTACTCGGCCGACCCGACTTGCCAGATTCCCTCCCTTCCTACTCCCTTTCATCCGCGGCCCGATCGCTCACGAAAACCGGGGAGAAAGAAGACAGATGGTGCACCGGGCTTCCAGACTCCCGCCAAAAGGATTTCTGCTTATTGGAATGATCGTGACCTGCGCACGGGGTGACAGGAAGGTATTGCTGGGAAAAGAGGAATCAATAAGGCCGGGCGGTGTTGAAGACGGTTCGTATACATTCAGCATATTTAAGATGGATGTATGTGGGTAAATAAAGACATGCTGTAATCAAAAGTGAGACAGAAGAGGGGTGAGCGCTTAGAAGCAGCTGGCGGAACCCCAGCTCTGCTCACAGCCGCAGTCACCGGGCTTCTTCCACATGTCGTTCTCGTAGGAGAAGAAGACGGTCTTGTCACCGCAAGACTCACGGATGGACTTGATGGCGGTAGCCTGCTGCTCGGTACCGGGGCAGGCGACACCGTTGCAGTTACCCTGAGTGGGCCAACCGCACTCCAGGTTGATGACATCATTGCCGGAGCAAATGTCCTTGAGGAGGTCAAGCTGGCCGCTGACGAACTCACCAGCAGCAGAGGGCTCGACAGCAGAGTTGAAGTAGGGGTGGATGTTGGCACCGGTGACGTCAACAACGGAGCAGATGGTGTTCTTCACCTCATCCTGCTGCCAGATGTTGAGGGTCTCGGCGATGGTGTAGGGGCCAGTGTAGCCAGAGAACTTGGACTTGACGACGGTGATGAGGTCCTTGAGCTGGGAGGCCTTGCAGTATCCGTTCAGAATGGACTCGTTACCGACAACAACCAGCTTAACCATGTCCCACTGAGCCCACTTGGCGATGGCGTCAACCTGGGTCTTGATCTCAGCGGTCTCGTAAGTGCAGCCAGTCTCCTTGACAAAGACACCAATGATCATGTCAAGACCGAACTCCTTGCAAGCGTCACCGACGGAGCTGAGGGTGTCGCAGTCAGTGGAGTAGACACGGACAATGCTGAAGCCCTTGTTCTTCAGGGCCTGGATATCAGTGCGGACATCGGCGGCGGCCTTGCACTTGCCGGTGGAGGCGACGTAGGGGGTGTAGGTGATACCGTAGTGGTCGTTGGAGCCCTGGAGGCTGCCACCAGTGGAGACCTTGTTCTTGGTGCCGCTGGACTGGGTGCTGACGGAGACCTTCACGGCAGCGGTGCTGGAAGAGGCGGGAGCCTCGTAGGCGGAGGAGGAAGCGGCGGAGGAAGCGGAGGGGGTGACAGCGGCAGGGGTGGAGGTGACCTTGGGGGCCTGGGAGGTCTCCTTGGGAGCAGAGGTGCTGGAAGTGGCCAGACCCTGGCTGGTGTAGGGGCAGACGTAGACGTAACCGGTCTCGGTGACGGTGACAACCTTGGCGGGAGCCTCGTAGGTACCAGGAGCGTAGCTGGTAGGGACGGGGTAGACAAGAGTGGTCTCGGAGTCGCAGGACTTGGTGATAGGTCCAATGGTGTAAGTGCCGGCGCTGGGGCAGACGTAGACGGTCGACTCGATGACGCTGGTCACAACGCCCTCGTGAGTGGTCTCCTTGGCGACGGGGCAGGTGACGGTGGTGGCCTCAGTGACAACAGTGGTAACACCTCCAAGAGTGTGTGTACCAGCAGGGACCTTGGTGGTCTGGGCACCACAGACGGTGGTGGACTCGGTCACAGTGATGGTGGTGGCAGGGAAGGTGTAAGTGCCAGGGGTAGGGCAGTCGTGAACCTCGGGAGTGGGCACAACAGCGATGACCTTGGTGGAGGTCGTGGGCTTCTCAGCCTCCTGGGACTTGGTGGTGACAGCCTTGGGGGTGGGGACGGCGCTGGGGGTAACAGCAGCGGGAGGGCTGGAAGTCTTAGGAGGAGGGTTGGGGACAACTGCGAACTAGTTAGCCTCGAGGTTCCAGAAACCAGGTCTTTTACGGCGCATCATACGAGTGGCGGAACCGGTGATGGTGGTCCAGATGGTGGTGCAACCGGGAACGCAAGTCTCGCCGTAGTTGCGGTTGAAGAGGTTGTCGTGAGCCCGTCGGTGGTGAGGGTAGGCAGCCTGGGCACCGGTGGCCATGGCCGCGATGGCGGCGGCAGCAACTCCTCCCTTCATTTTGAATGGATGAGCGGGTTTTTAGTGTATTGTTGTTGGAAAAGAATGCCCGCTAAAAGAGTGAAGCGGTAAGTTGGATTGGTGAACGAAACGAGTTGAAAGCAGAGTTGACGGGGCTTTCTTGATCTCGACCTTGACTGGATCGTAAAGAAGAAGGAAGGGGAAGAGAGAATCCGATCAAGCAAACGGCTGGGGCGAGGTTATTATTGCTCTCTGCAGCGCAACCGGATCGAGGGGCATGGCTGTGAACCTTGACTTGGGTCAACAACCGGCTCTCTCTCATTCCCTCTCTCTCTGTTTGCCAAGCTAACAAGAGCCGGGACAGTGATAGGCGGGTGTGAACATGGGCTGGCGGGTGTGGCGAGGCGTGAGGCCTGGGGCGCCAGGCCAGACAGGGGGCCTCTGGCCTTGGAGTCCTCCAAAAAAGGTGTGTCCAGTGCCCACAGAGCCCACCGTGGTCACCGTTTGTCTCCCACGGCCTATCAGTTCTGGAGTCGGATAGGGGAAATGTGGACCGGTGGAAGCGTGCAATTTCAATCACATCGGCCGCCCAAGGCTGGAAGGTGGAGAGACGGCCTCGGCGCCACCAAATCCGCAGTTGAGCAAACCCAAAGAGGCAATCAAAGGGGGGGCGGCACGGGGCTTACCATGACCACCGTCCGGGGTACCCAAGTCGCAGGATGAACCGTCTCTCCCACCCGCAAATGAAGAGCCAGGGCGACATGATCCCAGAAAGCGATATTAATTCGACGACCCATCTTGGCCGGATGCGACTGGATATAAGCTCTGGGAGCGTTGAGCATGGCTGTCGCCCTCGGCCAATCAACCCGACCCGGCGGAGATGAGGTTGGCCTTCTGCAAGCGCTTGCGGCTGACGCTGATGCCGATGTGGCTTGGCTTGGCTCAGGGCTCACCAAGGTTGGTGGCCGCTGGCCGCTCGCTGCCCATGGTTCGTCCATCACGTCACGGCTTGAGAACAAAAAACCTGTCTCGCGAATGCGCCGGCTCATCGGGCGAGGGGTTGCGAGATTGTTCCTGCATCTGCCATGCCCCAATCCGTCTAGCGCTGGCCTCTAGCGCATGCAACGTGGTGGAGGGTGCCCTGTGCGGTCCTCGTGTTGGCTGCTAGCGCCTCTGGGCCCCCCCTTTCAGGCACATTGCATGGGCCTTGTTCTGGCTTGTTGCATCTCTTTGTTTGGTTGCCGGCTGATCAGCGAAGAGCACAGGGCTTTCTTTAGCACCTGCCATGGACGCAACACACTCTTCTTCGCGAGGGAATGTTGTCTGACTGTGGGGATCCAAGCCAGGAGCCGGGGTCGTTTGGCGACGAGTGGACACTAAAGCTGGCCGGAGCTCACTCTTCTTTCAATTACGCTTCTCAGTAGAAGACACGATGGAGTCCACATTCCGTCATAGGGCTTCAACGGTCATACTTGCGACACCTCGCGTCACCTTCCCGCAGGCGCCGTGGCTTCGTCTTCAACCGTCGCGGCAAGGCGCCCCCAAAAGCTTACTGATATTCCCGATCATCAGCTCATCGGCCCTCCAGACAGATCCCTCTTCGATCTCGCAGTAGAGCCACTAGAGTTCACCGATGAAGTACACCCCGGCTGGCATAGTCTTGGCTGATCAATGGGACTCGGTCATGACCGCCATTTCAAGGCGGGAAACCGTAATGTCGATCCATCGGGATGCCTCGTCCTCTGCTTCAATCAAACTTCTCCAAACCCCCCCACCCCTTGGCTCTCTGGGGCCGAAAGCTGGTTCATTTCCTTTCGGCACTGGACGCGGCCACCGCGGCCCCCCTTTTCCCCTTGCACGTATGTCGGTCGCTAAAGAAATCGTCCGAAGGCATTCAACCCACAAGGCTCGTCGTCTGCCATACTTTACCCTTGCCGGCGCCGGGGAGCCGATAATCCCATCATTCAGGCAATATCAGCCAATACGAAGGGCATGCTTATCCTCATCAGCCCAGCTGCTAATTCGGGTGTCGCATGTACGTAACCAAGTCGTATCCATTATGCATCGCTGCAAGAACGCAAATTCCTTCATTGGTTTGAAAGTAAACAAGGTTTGTGATACAAGGTTATCGTATCTTGAAACGTTCCTGTTTGAAACATCTGAAACGAAGAATAAACTTATGTCTCCCGTTCCTTCCGAACCTGTGAAGAGACACCTTCCATATACAATGCCCCTGTATCCGCATAAAGCCGCTCGTCACCTCCACCCAAACTCATCACACATTGTGCCGCCAAAATTAATTCGGAGAATTAATCAATGCAAGAACTTACAGGGTCACGATTGCTCTTATTTTTAAATAGCTTATTTTAGCTTTCATGGTGGTGGTTCAACAGGAGTTGAGTTTATGGTGCAGCGGCCCTTCAGTGTAAACAGCGACCGTCGTTAGGTGGCTTGCTCACTCGCCACAATCAAGTCATGTGACAGCACGGCAGCCTTGGCGGCGTCAACCCGCTGTGGCTAAAATTTTCTAGCCTAGTCATAGTGTTCGAAAAAATTCAGGCGATACGTCAGAGAGCAATACATCAAAATGTTGGGCGCATCACGGCGCCCTTTCGTCTGCTGGAGATGTCTGTCGCAGAGCCGCAATAGCCTGCAATCATCCAGCCCCTCGCTATCTCGTCAATTGAATTCTATCCAAAGAGTGAGTTTCACACAAGCCTCAATCCGTAGCGCTCAATAAACCTACAATACTCACCCTAGTTCTAGAAATCCGTAACAACACAAACTGATTCATCAGCGAAAAAGTTTGGTTTAGGAAATATTCCAAAAGATGCCCCTCCTGGATCTTCCAAGGGTCCGCCTGATATTGACAGACGACCAATCCGAGAGAAACTCCTTGACTGGGTCCCGGAAGGTGAATTAAAGTACATACAACAACTCAAACCTGACAATACTTTCTACGGAAATGTCACCAATAGCAACACACGGCCGCAATCTACAGGCTCTTCAGAGCTTGATTACTTCAAGTCCGCCCCAGCGGGCATGGCAGAAGGTGGTCCAGCAAACGATGGCCGTGGGGATGCTGAGCTTGCCATAGTTGGCTCCAACGCTCGAAATCCGGGTGATCTCGTTGAGATGAAACAGCCCGGCTCTCGTACGCCGGTTTTTGGGATATACCTTGGCTACTTTGGGAATCGCTACCACTTCTACACAAACAACGGCAGGTGGGCAATCAGCCTAGGTTTCTCGGCGCTCTTCACGGTATCGAAATTTGCCAGCGACGCGGAGCTGAAGCCATTGCTGGCAATGCTTCCTAAGGACGCTTCTCCTGACCAATATCAGGAATTGCGACAGCAAGACAAAGGACCCTCGCGAGAGGCGGGCGCAGAACTGATTCGGAAAATGAACCAATTTATTGCGGCTGCTGATAATCACTACCAGACCAGCCTCTCCAATCTTGACAAGGCCAGATCTATGATTTCAGACGGGAAACGAACTAAATATCTCAGTCTTTTCGAGATTGCTGATATTCTGTTGCCAAAATCCGCTAGGCAAGGGAAAAGTTTTCCACCCGCTGCCCTTTATGCCGTTCACACTGCCCTTTACAGAAACGACTTTATTTTCAGGCCGCTGAGCCCTACGTCTGATTGCCATCGACGGGATCACATATTTGAAATCTTTCCGTATTACGACACCATGATAATCAATCGGGTTTCTACCCTTGTACGAGATTATACTGTGACACGCGGCAACAACCTGAAGGCCCCATCCCAGAACGAACTCGGGGAAACAGCACTGGGGAGATTCGTTCTGAAGGCTCGAGAAACTGTGGTGGCCAATCGTAAAAAGCGATCATGGACACCATATGGAATTCTTGCTCCTTCGAACGGCGGTGTCATTGAGACAGCAGATTGGACGAGGTCACATATGGACATTGTCCGATTTCTCGAGTGGTGGGCGAGCTACGACTTATTTGAAGATTCTTCTCGCTTCCACTCTTATGGATCCATCATCCTCCGAGCTTTGGACTTGTATGACGATGCATCTCTAGACCAGAGCACAGCGTGGACGTTTCTACAGGAGGTGGGTGTGATCCCACCATGGGAAGTGCCGTCCCGATACAAGGTCCGATTTCCGGGAGCCAAGATCCAGAGCGGCGGGGGCTTAATTCGCGATATCCCAGGTACATTTGAATTGGAGGAATCGAAACGACCTGACATTGCTGCCGGGTCCAGAAGGGATTTAAAGGATGTCAACGTTCTATGCATCGATGCCCCCTCAACGGTGCTTATCGATGATGGAATTTCCCTAGAAAGGACACAAAGTCCTGACGAGTTTTGGATCCACGTGCATACTGCTGATCCAGCATCAGGAATGGTACCAGATTCCAAATTGTGCAAGTTCATGGAGTTGGTGCCCCAGAACATCTATCTACCGGGTCACTTCCAAGCCATGCTGCCGTCCGAGATCGGGATGGAAAATCCAAACGACTATAAGTCGGAGGGGCTTGTCAATAGCTACTCTCTCGCCGCAGGCCGACCAACACTCACCTTCAGTGCAAGGGTAAACGAATCTGGCAATCTACTGGATTATAAGATCGAGCCTGGTGTGATGGGCAAGGTCACATATCTCGATCCGGAAGATGTAGCTCAGTTTTGCCAGGAACCCCCACCGCCGCCCTATTCCGACGATAGCCTCACTGCTGGAAAACTCCCTGCCAATACTGCCCAGCCGCCCAACCGGCCGATGACGGCTACTAAAGATTTAGATAATGGCACAAAGGATGACCTCCTAACGCTATACCGGCTTGCCGAGTCCATCAAGAAAAGACGGCTGGGTAAAGGAGCGTGGCCCTACTTTAGCCCTCGACCGTCGGTCACGGTCAAATTCGACAGTCCACCCAAGGTGGAATCATTGGCAAAGGGAAATAAAGTCCTATCTCCTGATCCCTACATTCACGTCAACTACGAGCCTTCAAACGGGGCCTCGGTTGTTGCCAACTCGATGGTTCTTGCAGGCGAGGTAGCAGCCAGGTGGTGCTCGGATCGAGGCATTCCTGTACCATACCGCAAGGATGCGAACTCCAAGTTTGATGCTGCAGCCACCTACGACTACGCGACCAAGGAACTGTACCCCCTGGTCATGAAGGGAATCCAACCTACCGCAGCTCAACGACAGGAGCTGACCCGGCTTACTGGTGGCATCGAGCTTTCCTCGACCCCCGGCCCGTATTTCATGCTCGGCTTGGACATGTACGCAAAAGCGACATCGCCTCTGCGACGATTCTCAGATCTCGTCCTCCACTGGCAAGTTCACGCGGCGCTGGCGCATGAGCGGGAGGTACAGCGGGCCCTTGATGCGTCTGTGGACGATTTGTCTACGATTCTCCCATTCACGTCGGAGAGTTTTGAAAGCATGCTATCACTGCTGTACATGCGGGAGAAGATGGCCGGTGTTCTGTCAGGAGGCGTCAAAGATTGGATATTGATGGCCCTTGTGCGCGCTTGGAAGTTTGATACAACAGCATTTCGCCGAATGGTCTTCACGGTTGATTCACAGTGGCGCCAGGGGTTGATGGGCAAGATCGACTTGTTCAACCTGGATGCCATCATGGACATTGACGGCCTCAGTGGACAGGCGCTTTTGAAGGAGGTCAAGATTGGCGACCAATTCGAGGTTGAGCTTGCCAACGTCAACGTCCACTCACAGACGATACTGGTCAAAGCCACAAAATACCTAAAAAGTGATGAGAAGACGGCGCCATCTTAGTGGGCGGCCATGACGCCGCGGCCCTCACCTATGGCGAGACTGGTCGGTGTGTTCACGAGACCACATCACCTCCGGGCACACAGCAAGGGACTCCTGTCTCTGGCTTTGCCGAGCAAACGCATAGCGCTTGCCTCAGCCCAGTACATACTGTGTACTGTGTATATTATTGTCTCCAGGGCTGGCGTGGAGTCTCCCCGCATTCAACAGCCGGTGCTTTTAACGAAAGAACTCACCCCTCCCCCTGCATTTGGTTGGCATGCCCATTGGTTATGGCATTGGGCGCACCGGGCGCATTGGCCATAACGCTGCGGATGTCCTTTATCCTTTTGCTTCCCCTGCAGCATGATTTCCGGGGGAGGTGAAGGCTGAGATGCTGGCAGCCTTCCGAGTGGCCCCCGGTCACGTAACAGGGGCATCTCAATTACGTATGTACAGTATGTTTGTAGCCGTACGCTACAATGAATGACAAGCCGTCAATGAATCAATCAATAGACAAACGCGTTTCCACTTTTACTGCTCAGACTGTCCGCCTCCGCCCCGTCTCGGTCTCGGGACTTTCCCCACGAAACACCAGCGAACATACGACGTCAAGGCTTTTTCGACGTCATCCGTCGACGGCGGCCCTTGTTCCCTGTCACGCCTCAGGGGATTCTACCCTCGTGCGCCCCCCTCTCTCCATCAGTGGGAAGGGAAAAAATCATCAAGTCATCAGTCATTCCGTGCTTGTAATTACCCAAATGGATCGTCTCTCGCCTCTAACCGGCCCCCATCCCCCATCAATCGCTATCAAAACAAGGAATAAAAAACGCATGTCAAATCAAACCCGCCGCCTCACCTTTCTTTTTCCTCTTCCTTGGGGAAAATCGAA